>JAVHNF010042766.1:0-17440 GCA_034783455.1 Micropsitta finschii
AATGTAGTTAAATGCTTGACTAATTGCAACCCATGTGTTTCTAATAGTCACACCTTCCCACTTTGTGAAATCAACATAGAAGTCTTTCATTCTTATCGCAAATCTAGTTGAGTCATTGTAAATAATTACAAAGTTCATGCTATACTTTTTAAGTGATGCTTTTCCAATGTTCAGTCACGGTGGCAGCTCAGGATGAGAAGATAGCTTCCAAAAAAATAGGATAGCTCACGTGAAAGGCATTACCATAGGAAATGCAACTCCAAGAAGTGCTTGACAGAGTGCAGATGACATATATTTGGAAAATGCAAGATGTATAGCAACCGCCTTGGTAGGACCCAAGGCAAAAAGTGATAAGTGAACACCAAATACCCAGCAATGCTACAAGTGTTGAGTGATAGCAACATTTCGGCATAATCCTTCTTGGGGATGGTGTCATATTCTCTGATATATACTGAACTGGTGTCTCACTTTGCTCTATACCTCAGAAAATATGCAGACAATATGAGACAATATTAGTGTGTGTGCATGCATGTGTGAGACAGAGCAAGTGAGAGAGGGAATACCAACCAGTGACCTTTAATGGATGGAGTCAGAAGCAATCAACTTCACATCATAAGATCAACTGAATGTCAGAAGCTTTTCAGAGTGTTTTCAGACTGCTGGAAATTCCTCTTTACCTCTAATTTTTGAGCTCTGTAAGTAGGATGATTTCAACGCAACATCTCTTCAAAGTTCCTGTGAATCAGGACATGAAACACAAAGGAAAAGCTTGTAGACAATGGTGGCTTTGTTCCAGGGTGTCTGCACGTGTAAACCTAGAGAATATACAAATATGAAATGTTAACAAAATGGAGATAGTAAAACAGCTAAAAGTAAAAGTAATGTGCTTCATACAATACACAATAGAAGTCTGTGAAGGTATGAATGTTTTTCAACTCCTCTTTGTTCTATTTCAGTTTCTTCCTGCCCTAGGATTTGATGCTTTTGTATTTCCAACTGTTCCACAAGGCATTTGGTTTTAGACTCTCAGTTTTATGGGGGTTTTTTTGTTTTGTTTTTTTTTGTTTGGTTGGTTGGTTGGTTGGGGTTTTTTTTGGGTTTTTTTGTTTGTTTTTTTGGGGGGGATGGTTTTTTTGGTTTGAGGTTTTTGGGAGGAGATTTTTGGCTTTGTTTGTTTGGTTTTTTTGTTTTTGTTTTTGTTTTTTTTTTTGTTGTTGTTTTTTTTTTTTTTTTTTTACATAGAAGTTGTTAAGTAAAGTATTTGAAATTCTGGAGTAGGCAATACCAGAGCAGAACAAAATGGTATCATGAGCTCTTCTCACTCTGGGTTTTGCAGGACTAAATATGCCTCTTTACGTTTTTCTCATCTGTACCACCTTCAATTCCAGAAAAAAACCTGTTGCTGTGGGTACTGCTGAAGTGCTTTTGTAATGAAAAAGATTTCTGTGAGGAAATGGAGATTTGACTAAGCTGCTATATTTCACAGGCAAGTCTCGACCGGAACTTTTCTTGTACTTCACTTCTGAGAGGCTCAGGAGCAGTGCTTCAGCTTCACGTATAATAACATGCAATTCACTTAGCACAATCTAATCCAATCCATTGCAAGCACTTTTACAAAGGCATTGTAGCACTACGTAGAAGTCTGAAACTTCTGCTTTCTGGCAAACCTCAGAGAGTCAGTTCTTTGGTTAACTTTTGGAATAACCCAAATGGTTTAGTTTCTTGAGTTTCAGTCAGTTGTAATGTGGGTAGATGAACAGTATGATGAGGTTAAGTGAAATTCTAGCACATTTTGAGTTTACTTATGTGGTGTGTGCCCACCAAAGCTCCTCTGTCACTCCCATCCTCAACTGGACAGGGGAGAGAAAAGAAAAGCTTGTGGATTGAGTTAAGGACAGGGAGAGATAACTCAGCAATTCCTATCACAGGAAAACAGACTTGACATGGGGAAATTAGTGTAATTTATTACCAATCAAATCAGAGCAAGATAATGAGAAATAAAACCAAATCTTAAAACACCTTCCCCCCACCCATCCCTTCTTCCTCAGATTAACTCTATTCCCACTTTCTCTACCTCCTCACCTCCAGCAGCACAGAAGGAGAGGGAACAGGGATTGTGACCAGTTCATCACATGTTGTCTCTGCTGCTCCTTCCTCCTTATAGGAGAACTCCTCACACTCTTCTGCTGATCCAGCAGGGAGTCCTCCCTGGGCTGCAGGTGGAGATCTGCTGCTTCATGGACCTCCATGGGCTGCAGGAGCACAGCCTGCCTCACTATGATCTGCACCATAGGCTGCAAGGGAATCTCTGGTCAGGCTCTTGGAGCGCTTCCTGCCCTTCTGCACTGACCTGGATTTCTAAAGAGCTGTTTGTCTCACGTATTCTCACCCCTCTCTCCAGCAACAATTGTTCCTGTGTAATAACTTTTTCCCACTCTTAAATATGTTATTCCAGAGGTGCTGCCACCATCACTAATGAGCTCAGTCTTGGCCAGTGGTGGGTCCATCTTGGAGCCAGTATTGGCCTCATTAACATAGGGAAAGCTTCTAGCAGCTTCTCACACAAGCCACTTCTGTATCCCATCTGCTACCAAAACCTTGCCATGTAAACCCAATGCAGTTTGCAGTCTGTTGGTTAGTAATTCATCGCTGACTTTTAAAGTAATAGAAATTGACACTTGGACTGAAGGGAACTATGGTTAGGTACCACAGGTCAGACTGACATCTACTGTTTTCATTAGATCATTTGGGACTGAACGGAACTATGGTTAGGTACCACGGGTCAGACTGACATCTACTGTTTTCATTAGGTCATTTGCAGTTGGAGGAACCCGGGAGCCATACCAAAGTCTGATGAATATTTAAGGAATCCAGCAGCATTCTTAGCTCTCTTGCTTCTCTCTTGTGTTTACCTCAGTTGCTGCTTATTCTTATTACTAGTGATTGCTCCATAGGGGGAGAGAGGAGTCACTGTAAAAAGAGGTCAGAGAGCTAATGGGCTAATGTTAATGGGCAAATTGTCTTGCTCTGTTTTACGGGATGATGGTGTGATCCTGCACACTGGTTTGTTCTTGTATGGATTTTTGGCAGGGCTGTTTCTCTGAGCTGGTTTTGATGATGCTAGAAAGTTCCTTTCTTCCTTGGTTCAGGATATTTGGCTGATATTGGAACTGGAGCTCAGTGGATATATTAAGAGAGAAACAAAGGGTCTTTCCCTGTGTTAGTGTCTGTTCAGTGAGTATTTTGGGGGAGGGAGGAGAGGGTAAAAACCCTTGGTACCTGGAAAGACTCTTCTCCTAGCTTGAGCTGCAGATTCAGGACAGTTAAAAACCTCTAAGTTAAAGACGTTCTGTGAGTTATTCAAAGGCAAATGCCTGAGCTTCTAGTATATCTCACAGATCTGTATCTTTGGACCCAAGAATGGTTTTGATTTCATTGATTTCTATCCAAATAGGAGTGCTCCTGAACATGCAATGTCTCCCCATACATAATGTGCTGGTTTCTGTAGGAAGGATGTTCAGATCTGGGGATGAGAAAATACAAAGCTTATCTTCCATCAGCACCCTTGCCTGGAGTATCAGGGGTCCACACTCTCAGAGTGTGCCCAAGTTTACTTTTCTATTTAGACATAGCCACGATGTCTCAAAAATTAATCCTTGGAATTTTTTGTCATGGACCTACTTTTGATAATCCTTCCATCCATCCATTTCAAACAGAATCAAGTCATGATCACATGCACCTGTTTTATCATGCAGTGGCTGCATCTGTAATCTACAAAGACCTCAGTCTTCTATAAGCTATAAAGACCTCAAAGTTTAGCACTATTTACATTATACAACATCTACAACTCCAAATTATTGCTGGATTACTCCCTCCAGAAATTTGCTAAATGCTCTGTGCAATAGTAAGCAGCTTCTGGCCAGAACATGTTCCTTTTTAACACTCAGGTCATAAACTGCCTATTAAAAGGACATTAAAGCCAAAGAAAATCTATCTGAAGCCTCAAACAGGCCCTGGATAAGGCCCACACTAGAGAATATGCTATATAAGCATGCTCATAAATCATTAAAATTAAGATAGAATCTATCATTAATAAGTAAAGTTCAAGGACAGCTTTTATCTTGTTAAATTATCCAAATTTGGCTGTCTATTAGCATACCATTTAGAATGTAAAAATGGCTGTAGGGTTTTTTCACCCTTCTTGTTAATGGCATATTATGCAGAATAAAAAGCCTTAGCAACTGTTCTAGGATGCCATAATAATGCTGGAATTATTCTTTGGGGGAGGTTGTTGTATTAAGCAGCAAGTAATTAATGGTAAATTGCACTGGAAATTCTTGGAAAAAAAGACAAATTACATATGCTTTTGTACTCATACCCAGCAAGTCCCATGTAATTAACAATATTAAGATAAATATGAGAGGAATTATTAATGATGAGATTAACTTCACATTATAGTGCAAACAGATGTATTTCATCTATGCATGTGGTAGGAACTGAGTTAGTTGTAATTGCTAAAAATATCTGATGTTACTGCTGCCTAGAAATTCACTTCAGAACTATTGATTATTATGCATTCCCTGATATTTGTATTGTGACTTCTGTCCCCACAGATCTTGAGTCACAAGATCAGTTTTGCTGAGTGAATTGAGGGGTATTTTACTGAAGCTGCAACTGTTTGACAATATGAAGCATTCATTCTAGATAACGTGGGTCAGAGCCTAAGTATCTAGCTGCTGTGACCATGTAATATATTATAAATCGCTAGCTTGGAAGGGGACTGATCCACTTGGCGCTGTGTTCAGCCCAGGTTCATGAGTTAACTCGCTATTAAAAAACAAGAATAGGTAGGGAATTGCCAGAAAGTAAAAAGCAGCACATAACAAGAGAAGGCAACCTTTCAAATGGGAAGTGAAGAAAGGTAGTGATGAAATTTCAAAGGTAGGAGATGGAACCAGCAGAATAATTTCCTCATCTGAATTTGTCTTCAGTGGTGGTAGTGCTTGCTCTAGTGCATTTGTTCTGTGTCTCTGGCATCTTTTAGATATGGGAGGAATTCTGCAGATTATTCTTGAATTTAGAATACCCTTTTTCACTTTCTGTCATTATCTATCTTAGTTAGAAAGTTCAGTTTCTTTGTGCCTCAGTTTTCCCACCTATACCAACTGATAGCTTGATATCCATTCTAAGGCACTTCAGCGTATATTGATAATATGGACTGAGTGCAGCTAGGCTCTCGCAAGAGACATACATGGTTTTGTTCTTGTTTCCAGGCAGAATCATTTCTGCTAGTATGATCCTAAGTTCTATTGCCTTGAGGGAATGTTCACATCTCTCAAATTGCTAAAACCATTTCTTCTTTGACCTTTCTGGCCCCTGATATTCCTGTCTCTTTAAGGATCCAATTGAATCTTGCTTAAGTCCTGGGTCTGACCAGCTATTACAGTAGACTTCATCTGTTTCCACCTTGAAGCGGGTCCTTCACATAATGGCTTTTAATTCCACAGCAAACAGGGCATCACTTTGGTGACAACTGAGAGCATTTTGCTTGTTAAAACTGTCTCCAGGAAGAAAGACATTTGTGCCTACTTTAGCACAAAGGCACACAGGGAGTGCTTATAAATCCTGTCTCTTTTGACCTCACTGACATGTACAAAGGAGCAATCACAAGAGCTTCTAGGTTAATTAATCAAGGTTCTCAGAAATGCAGATTCTTAATGTCTTCAGGTGCCTTTCATCTACCCTGTATGTCCTGGTTTGAATCCATATGAAATCAGTAGAGATGGAGGGATGCAAGTGACTTCTGCCTGCTTTGTTCAGTAGTGGCAAGAACTGGTGACCTCATCTGAGCCTTCATTTCACAAGACAGCTACAGGTTTAATATCAGAGTAGTTATTAGCCACCTTGGTGTGCAGGCTTGGGCTGAATGTGTGTAGAAACACAGATACTAGACAGAGTCTCTTCAGGTCATGCTGGAGAGATGCTGGTCCATGATTGACTGAACACTTCAGGTGTCACAGTGTGCTCTGTACCTGCTCTCATTTTCCACTGCTTGCTCTCTTGCATGTTCCCTCTCTGAGGGAACGGGGAATTAAAGGCTATCATTTTGTCTGTCAATCAAGTAGACTGGTGTCTTTTGTGAGAACCCAAGTGTACTTGAAGTCATTCAGCTTATTTTCTAGCCATAAGAATAATAGAAAATTGTTCTACTCTTGAATTATATTTCTCTTGGATTTTTTTTTTTTTTTTTTTTTTTTTTATTTTTAATACAAAGACTTTGGTGCCTTTTCCAAAGTAAAATAATTACCCCTAAAGGTAGAGGTGCCAGACTGTGTGTGTTTCCATGGATTTTTAAAGCTTTGCTGTGGGGTCTGTATTTTCTGATTATATCTGTGCAGTGCCTGGCACAAAAAAGTTGCTGCTCTTCATTAGGGTCTTCAAGTTGGTCTTTGAAGGGAACATGGGATACTGTATCATCATTTAGTGCAATTTTATACATTTTCATGTGTATACACTGCACTTCTGACAAACTACACCCCGTTATTAGGATTTGGAAAGTCTTCATGCAATCTGAGCCAAGACAGACACAGAGATAGGAAATTATTATAGGGAACAGTGAAGACCATGGGAGATAAAAGGAAGCAAAAGTATTAGAGAAGAGAGGTCTTTTGGGACAGATTTTCTGTTATTCTTCTTTTACAGTACTGAATTAAGTTGTTTAAACCTACAATGTGAAGGTTATAGGGAGGAAAGCATGCTCCCTGAAATTTTTTAATGCACCTTTCCTACCTGTTTGGTGTGGTAACAAGATGATTTCTCAGCTGTGTCTGGTGGTTAACTCTCACATTTCTTTGCTGCCCAATATAATGCTTTGTTTTCTATTAGACTGCGGGATTTCCATGGATATTTTTAGTTTCTAATATGCTTGACAACATGTAAATGAAAGAGTTTTGGAACCCCCACATAAGTAACTGACCCTTAGCATTCTTTTGGGAACCCAAAAGGTTTAGATTTAAAAGCCCCCAGGAAATGCAGGATTATTGATGTATGACCTCGACAGCATGTTGAACTTTTGAATGGGTACATCCGTCAAGCCTGCCTTGATGTCCTCATCGGTAATAACGACTCAGAAGATACCAAGAATAATGACTTTTTACTGTGTCCACAAAAGTGCTGTTTTAGCAACTGTAACTTCTGCTTTAAAAGAGGATGTCATCAATGCAAAGGGCAGCTCTATATTTTTTTGTGACTACAGCAGTACCATTACTGTCCAGAAAAATGACAGAGGAATGGATTTACTGTTTTAAGGGCTCCTCAATAAGTCATTGGTTTCAGCGGAGAAGCGTTTGCCTAATTTATTGAGGAAGCAATCAGTCACCAGAAAATACATCCCATACATTAAAGTAAGCCTTTGGGTCTCTGCCCAGCTCAAACAACTAAACCGACACATCTCTGTAATGGTAACATAGACTGGTAGTCCCAGGCATTAAGTGGTTTTGGGTTTTTTTGTTAGCAGCTTCACGAACAGCATGGAAATAATAGCATGGGGAAGACAGAAGCCTTGAGAGACATCTGAGAGCACCTTGCACAGAGAAAGGATTTCTGCTGTGAAGAGAACAAGGAGTTGTGGGCTTACATTGTGAATAAAGGTATCTAGGTCAAGCTTTAGAAAAAAATATCTAACGTGAAGGATCACTATGCTTTTGAAATATTCTAAGTTTGCTAAGTACAGTTATTTAATCACTTGGAAGTTTTAAGACCAGGCAGGGTATGGTATACCTGTAGGTCATTATAGTAGCTGGAGAAGGATATCATTAGGCTAAGCTTTTTATGCACCTTAGAAGAAACATCTAGAGAGAAGCAGGATATTGAGACTTAGAAAGGTGAATCTGAAGTGTTATAGTCAGCTCATGGTGGAGTCATCCCAGCCTTTGTGGCCACAGGCCACTTTCTCAGCTGACAGGATAAAGTGTGTAGTCCATAATCACAACTCATGCCCCTTGTTTCTACTGGATGTCATCCTTCACTTAATGAATCCACAGTTAAAGCCACACAGAGTGTCCTTTATCCCTGAAAACCTTGTTACAGAGGTTTGCCCTAACTGGCTCTCGTGACTGCTTTACAGATCTCTCTCCGTGTCACCAACATCTCTCCATTCCTTCACTTGCCATAGATGGCAAATCCAGAAGTCAGAAACGGTCTACATCCTTTCAAATATTTTCTGGAGGGCAGGAATTAAGTATAAGTACTAGCTAGTGAACTTAACCACAGGAGATGAAGGAAAGTTAATGCAGACTGACCTGATCCTGCACTGTTGTTCTTAGCCAGCAACACATCAGACCATCAGAAAAATGTACTCCTTGACCCTGAGTTGAGGGGAGCAAACACAATGGCTATTAACAAGTGACTGGTGCTGAGTGCTTGTCACCAATCCCACAGCAAGTTCAAGAACATTTTATTGCAAACTGGTCAGCTCTACCGTGATCATTCTGTAGGTGACCTCTGCTCTTATATTAGCTATTTACTTCTTATGCAAAACAAATAACTAACTGCAGCAGAATAAATAATATGTTAAGTAACTTTATAAGCTATAATAGTCTAATGAAAACATTTCCAAGGTTGAGCACTACTGCTTCATATGTGCCTTTTTGATTGCATGTCCTGAATTTGTACTCTAATGGACAATGGTAGAAGAGGAAAAAATGGAGTAATAGACATTCAGTATTGAAAATTTAACTTATTTCACTTCAGTGATTTTGGTATTTTTCTTAACTGTCATCTCTGAAATATTGTTATGGCTAACATTAACTTTCATTGAAAAGAAAAGTTGATTTTGACCCCTCATAGCCACAGCGAACAGTGAAAGTGTGAGCTGGGAGCAAAAAGCTGCAAGGCACATCCTTTTTAAAAACTGACAACAAAACCCCCACCAAACTGCAAAACATATTTTTCTTTAAACTTTCTCCTCTTAAACCCATGTCATGATTTTGAAACATGTGATTCCTTGTTGCTGAAATCATTAGATTAAAATTACCGTGTATGTCAGCAGGCAAAGAGGTATCACCTCTAATGGTCAGGTCTGTTCTGCAGGGGTGTTGTCATACTATTGATTTCTTTTGAAGTCTGAATCTTTACTATTGACTTTCCTAGCATCTGAGATATTTCCCGTATTTCTCGTATCTGTCCTGCTGGGATCTGGAGCTGAAGCACAGGTTCTTGCCCTTTCTATTTGTATTGATAGTGTTTTATAGCAGCTAAATAGCTTTAAAATGGCTAAAAGGACATTTTTAAACTCAAAACTCATTTTTCAATTAAATGCTATGTGAGTGTTCAAAAAATGTCTGCTACATTGGGAAAATGTAGTCTTTTGGTCAAAATGTTTAAATTCAAAGTCTTAAATACTTAAACCAAGAAACTGCATTGCATTGCCTTGAGTACAGAGCCTGTTTTTCTCTTGTCCACAGTGCGTCTCCATCTCTTGCTGCATCTCCAGTAACTGCTCCTATTCTCATGAGCACCTGATAGATCATTTGCTTTCCAGAGAAGTACTAATGGTGCATCATAGAAAATGCATTATCCTCAAGATGCTTCATTTACAAAGGCATTTGAGGCATTTCAGCTACAGGTCCCATGAGGTACCATGAAAGAGCTCGATATCCTTCCTAGTACTTTCTGTAATAGTTCCACTGTGTACACTAATCCTTCCAAGTAGGTGTTTTCAGTTCTGGGATTTTCTTTCTCATTCTATTGATCTGACAAAGTTATTTTTTAAGCTTCCTTGACGTATTGTAAAACTTATCTACTCATTCAGGCTTTCACTGTAGGCCAGGAGCTTGAGAAGGTTGAATTAAATTTTACAGGTGTGAGGGAATGTATTTGAGCTGGTTCTTAGTCAATTTCATGTCTTGTTAATTGATGTTTTATCATTCTTGTACATGCATCCAGAGGGGATCCACATTGGAACCCTTTTTTATGGTGTGTAGAGTAAATAAAATGCCATGAAGTTCATCCCTTTCACTAGCGAAGTCTTCTGTTAAAAAATCATGTGGATTCTTCAGGGGTCACTAATTGTTCCAGAAGTCTGGTAGAGATCCCAGGAGAAGATCTCACCTTGTCAAATCCATCATGTGTTAGTTTTCCCTTGGGCTCATACCTTCTGTATATGGATCTACTTGCAGTATTTGACATTTTCTAGTGCCATGTTGGGTGTGCAGAAGCAGATCTGTGAGCGAGAGTTTATGAACATTTTTTTTGGAAATGGCAAAATCTCATTTCATGGCTTTCTTAAAAAAAGAAATAGCGAGTGGTAAGAGAACACAGAGCTGGTAACAGAGCACATGCTCTGTAGTAGCTGAAATTTCTCCTCCATGGTAGCAATAGTATTACAAAGTTATGGGTTTACCATAACCAGACATTTTAATTAGTGGGACTTTATTTGATCTGAACCTGCTAACCATAAAAGAGTCAGGTCTCTATAAATATGGTATAAAAAATTAACCTGTTAATGCTGATAGAAGTAACTATTTGCTAGACACAGTCTCCATCCTCCTAAATGACATTCAGTTCATATCATGCATATGAATACATGTTAAGATACCTCTCAAGTATTTCGAGGCCAAAGAGACCATTACAATTTGTGATTTATGCTGTCAGTAAGCGTATGCGTTTCAGTAAGCTTACCACAACCCTTTCAGAGACATTTTAGACAATTGAGGCTTATTATGAGTTGGTTTTACTATTACCGAACTACTTATAATGTGGAGGTGAGTAGAAACTTAGTATGGACCTTTTATTTGAAAGCTTTCCTTAAGGGATCATTCATGGTATACACACAGTGTCATTTAGTAAAGGTTTAATTTAAGCTGATATTAAACTCAACTTCCCTTTATAACTGGAGAGTTGAGAAAATAATTTTACACAGATTTTGCAGGTAACTGAGGTTTTTATTTCCACTGCATGTTTTCTCCATTTTCAACTCTTTTTGTTTTGTTTGTTTGTTTTATTTACAGGAACATATTTGTCTAGTCAAATCTTAGACTGGGTCTGGAAATCTCTTTCTGAATCTGCAAAGAGCCAATTGGTGGGAAGATGCTTTTGTTTGAGTAAACACCATGTGTAAAATAAATCTTTCAGTTGTAATTTCCCTTTTGTGATTCCAGTTCATGACCAGCACAGCCTCCTATTGTGCACATTGTGGATATTTCTGAGAATTTTTACAAAAATACCTTTCATTTGAATGTATCCAGGGCTGGTAATCTTTGATCTATTTCTTCTTTTTCTCTGTCTTGTTTCTGTCTTCTGATTTCACTCCCATGTTGATAGAGGCTCTTCATGAATTTCTATTTCTTTTACATTCCTTCCTTCCCACCCTGAGTTCCTTTTCACCTCTTTAGTTCGTTGATTGCTGCTGGGGGCTAAGGTTATAATTTAATCAGCCTGTTCAGCTCTGCTGCTTAAAAAAATACATCTTCTTCCTCAACACTAAATAATTCTTCAGTTTGCCTGCCCGTCTTTCAGCTTACTCTATTATTATTATTCTGGAGCCTTGTCCTGCTGGTACAGTGTCCTCTCACCATTCACTGGAAATGCCTTCTTTCCCCTCACCTCCCTGCCTTCCTTGCTTCATGCCTTACACTTCTGGGCTGCATGTGACACAATGGAGTGGGATGTCTGCTGTTAGGGATTGCAAAGAGATGATCAACCCCAGGGCCATCTCTTCAGCAGCTGTGTAGACAGTAATACCTTCTCTGCATTTCCTGTGTCTCTAGCTGTAATTTGAAAGTCTGAATTCTCATTTAAAACCTCAAGCCCTTGCAGAATGATAGCTATAGTAAATCAGATGTTGTCTTGTTTTAATGAAATGTAAATGAGAGCCAGTAGTGGGCTAAAAACAACACAGGAGATTGAATGAGCATGAGCAACGAAGGACCATCTGAGCAGGGGGTCTGGGCTGCCTGAAAAATTATTGCAGTTATGGCTTGATTGAGCTTTTGATCTTATACCTTAATGGGTGTTTTTTTTTATGGTGAATCACCACGCAGTAAGCTTGTTTCAGGAATGAGGTTAGGGAGGCTTTTATAAATATTTTTACAGTTAAGGGCAACAGGTCAGTGCTCAATTCCTGAGTCTGATACAGATACCTTGTAGGGTGCTCAGTTACTCTTTTAAAATCTTTATGCCTTAGTTCTGTAAAATAGGAATGGCAATTATCCTTTTGCTGACTTTGTCCATTTAGACTGTGAACCTTAGGAACTGTCTGATTGAGCAGCACCTGGGCAGTAGACCTCCTAATGCAGAAACTGCACAAAACCTTGGATCCAGAATCCAAATGCCTCTTTTGGTTTGTGACTTCGTAGTGTGATGAACCAAATTCTCTAGTTCTGCACTAGAGGTTTTCATGCTCTGCAGCTTAGCTGGAACTCAGATTGGGTTTTTAATTTTGCAATTAAGACTCACCTGAAGTTCTTCTGCCACAAGTAACTGCACTGATATACACAGGACAATACTGGAGAGCAAGGACTTGAAAGCAAATGTGAAAAATTGAAGTCCAGGATGTGATAACCTCGAAGCAATTTTGTACACTTTCAATTCAAAGTTACATCTTCTATCCCCATTTTTTATAATGAAACATAATTATTCACATGTACCTCTATAACTCTGCTTACCATCCTAAGGAGAGACACTGCTGATGCATTAATAAAAAGTACCTTCAGCTCAGAAGCAATAAGGAAACTAAAACTGAGAGATCATTGCACATCGCAGAGAACGTGTTAAAATTCATCAGCCCAAAGGTTATACAACTTGTAGAAAGAATGGATATGAATTAGGAGGAGTCACCATGTCTCTGCTATGAACAGATCTGGGAGTCTCAGAAGAATTTCTAATATCAAGAGATTCATGTTTGCAAGAATGTGCCTGGCTGTCTGGTTGCCACAACAGTAAGGACAAGTCTTCAAAAGTATGAAGCACAAATGCAGGCGCTGCCTAGGGAAACTGATTGGCTTGGATAATGTAAGCAGTCTGGTCCTCTCGCATTTCACTTCATATGACCTAGCTTCTTCTCTAGAATTATGGCTGCATTTCTTTCAACAAAGTGCAGAAGAGAGATAAAGTGGGGTTTGTTTCAACCAAGCTTTCAGCAAAAAATTCTGTACCCATCCTCTACAGCTTCAGGGAATAAAAAATCATTTTGTAATTCCCAGTTTTTAGTGAGGGCATTACTTTTTATCTATCCACTTCTCCTCATGCTTTATGCAGCAAAAATAGGTATTCTTTCACTGTAGTTATCCCAGCCTTATTAGGACATCAGCCTCTTTGTCTACTGATATTTAGAAAATCAATCTTTTTCTTGCCAATATCTAGAATATAATTTTATCATTTCCAAATAATCACCAAGCTTTCATATGAGAAAATCTGAACTCACACAGAAATATGTTCTCTTTCATGTATTTATGTAATCCACTGACTGTGTGTAAGACCTACTCTGGTATTACCAGTTCCTATAATATCAGGTTCAGTGTCTGGCTTTTGCTATTGAGTGTTGTGCTTCTAGCTCTTGAGGTTGTTAGTTCAGATTTTCTTTTCATGCTATATAAGATGAGGCATCACATATTTGTATACACACATTTGTTTTTGTATACAGGTAAATAACCTTTTCCTCTAAGCATATAATATATTATAGAATAAAGAATATACTATATTAAGGCATATGCCCTCCTCTTACATAGGTAAATAGATGTACACATCCCTCCACATGTATACTCTCCTATTGTTAATGTGTTCAAGAGGAAAAGTCTTTGTGCCATTCACTACTACTTGGTACCTCTTGGTATTTGTTAACCTTTTGTAAAATCTCGGATCCTTGAAGGCAAAAAATCTTAAGCAAAAAAAGAGTAGAGACGGAGGTTTTTCTTTAAAGATAATAATAAAAAGCTACCTTGGAAGAAGGTAACATGAGTATTTCTTATTTCTTTCTTTCTCATTTTCTTTGCAAAACTCATTCAAAAACTGAACTATTGATGGGTAAGTTAACATGGGTAGGAATGGATTTTAAAATGGATTAAATATCAATTTGAAGTTAACAGCTTAGGAATCAGCCAAATCCACAGAGATTACTGAACAAACATCAGAAGACACGTTTCAGGACAGATAGTGCTGGGAATTAAAAAGGGAATTTGGTATTGATTGTGGGCTTTCTTCTGTGGCAGTCCCATTACTGATCTAGTTTGAGTAGTTTGAGATTTTCCTCACAGTTTTCCTCATGTGTTGTATCTTTATGGTCCTTCCTACTTCTATATAAAAGTGTTGCTATTTTCCAGTGGGTAGAATAAAGTGGAGAATTGCTGGGAACTCTCCAGAGAAATCCTGATCAGCCTAATCAGCAAGCTCAATTGCAAAAAAACCCATAATCCAAATCAGTGTTTTTTGGGAATTTATCTTGGATGAAATATGAAATACTTCCATATGCTGGAATATGAAGCTCTCAGAGCTGATGAGTGAAGCAGCTGATTAGGCTTCAAAGTCAATGGACAAGCATCGGGCATTCGGCCTATTGGGAGGTTCATCTGCTCATTACTGTGTGTTTTAGGTGACTGATAGACCTTGCAGTAGTGGCACCAAAGAAGAAAGAGTGATGAGTCTTCTTCCTAGGTTCCAAAACACAGAAAACAGAAAGTAGAAGATTTTTGGAAAGGGGTTACTGGCTGGATAGGAAGTTCTATAAAACTTGCCGTGTGCTTGTTTGGTAACAGACATCAATTTTGCATCATTTCCATCTTCATGGTAAATGCAGAAATAATTTTCTAAAGATCATCATGCTGGCCAGGCTGATCAGGAACAGACTGAAAAACAATGTAGAAGGAGGGAAAAGATCAAAGATGCATTGTTTTGAAACAAAATTAAGATATTAAGAAAAAAATATAAGAACAAAGAGAATTGAAAACACTGGAGTGTGTTATCTATTCTCCAGTACTGGCAACTTTAGTAACAAACAAATCTAATTTTTCATTTATAAACCCAAATTTGTTTTGACGTGCATTACTGAAGTCTAGTAAGAGTGTTTACTTGCTGAAATTCTGAAAGTCAATATTTATAACCAGTTTAGGAAGGCTTAAACTGTCAAAGTTTACTTTCTCAAGAATATCATCATCTCTGCCATTGACAGCTTTGAGAGTGATCTACATTTACAGATCATACTAAAATATTCAAAGAATAAGATGGCCGTTTGTTGTTGATTTCAACTACCAATCACCAAAGCACAAGAGAACAATATAAACATTTCCTTAAAGATACCTCTGTAAGGCATATGAGGTGGAAATTTTTATGGGGAGACTGGCATGCTCACGCTGATAGTACTAGTGTATCCTTTATATTTCACAACAATTATACTGCACTCAACACCAGGGAATTCTGCATTATGCTTTACATCCACAGGCAAAGACAAATTGATCTGGGAACTGTGAGTGAGGTGTGCATGATCATGTCTTCAATGCAAACCGAATAAATTCAGAATCATTTATATTTATACCTTGTGCTTTAAAAAGGTCAGATTGTCAGAGACAGAAACACTTACGAGGTAAATTTGCGAAGATAAAGCATTTAAATGAAAAAAAAGTAAAAAAAATAATTAGGACTTGTTTATGAACATTTTACTAAATGCCAAAAAATCAATGTCACATGATTTGAGGAAAACTTAATGTTGTTCAAAGAAACCTGCAACCCTGCTTAGAATGAAAAACAAAATAACCAAATCTGAATGTGTGTGTCTGATATATGTATACACAAGTGACAGGTGGAAGCAAAAAGACACACGTAGAAATTTGTACAGAAGATATAAAGATAATACAAACATTTTTATATTTTATTTAAATATGTCAAAAGCATAAGAAACTTAACAATAGTGTTGTTGTATTACTGGGACAATAATACTGAAATAGAGCTTAGTAAGGTTTTCTGTTCCAGGCGTCAGAGTCAATGAATATGAACATCAGATGATGATCACAATGAAGAAATAATTTCAACTTGAAAAAAAATCTAGGGTAATATCAAACAGAACATTCAAAATCAGCAGATACAGAGAGCTTGCAGCTAAGAAAAACAGTTTTCAGTGACCATTAATAATGATTAGTTCTAGGAATGTATCCCAGAGAACTTGAATAAAATCACAATACCAATATTTGAAAGAAGAAAACAGGATTATTTAGGTAATTACAATTTTGCCAGCCCACCATCAGTTCTGGTCAAAATAAAAGCATGTCTGAAATGTGACTCCAGTAATAAGAATTAATGAAAGGGGGAATAACAAATGACAATCAACACATTTTTATGAAAAAGGGTCTTTTTAACTGTATTTATACTATTTTTCAAAATTAAATTTCATTACTTTTTATCAATGTAATATTGTTGATATAATAGACTTCTCAGACATTTGGAATGATACTCACATGATGTATTGATTTGTAAGCTAGAGTGATACAAAATCAATGGGGCACACATTGAATGCATTGGAACCTTGTTAAAAAATGGATCTCAAACTAATTGCAAAAAGAGATATTTTGTCAAATGTCTGTGTTTCTCACAAGAAACCTGCACTATTCAACAAACATATCAACAACTTGGAAATAAAAAATAGAATGTAATTATGGTTTAAGTCTATAAAAAACACAGGCTTGGGGTAGAGAGGAAGGGAACAGATTGCTGGCATCTGAAGATACCAAGCAAATAGCATGTGTTTTGGCTGAGCCAGATCTAAGTTTATATGTCTAAAAAATAATAATATAGAATGTGCACATAGCATGGAAGTCCTCTTAAGGCAGTTGCAGAGAAGAAGTCATGGGGGTCATAACCTTTCTGCTCCCTGAAAAGCAGGGTTGAAAAAGCTAGTGTAATCTTGGAATGTTTAAATGTGAGAGAATTCAGTAGGAGTAGTGAGATTAAATTAACTTTGCATTTGGCACTGGAGAGATTGCTGCTGGAATACTATTTGATTCTGGTGTCTACACTTCAGATGGATATTGATGAATTGGAAGGGATTCAGAGAAGAGCCACATGAATGGTTACGGGCTTGGGAAATGTGCTTTGTTGTGAAATACTGAAGCAACTTTATTTAGTTATCAAAGAAGGCTTAGGGGATGACCTGATTGCAGTCTAAATATATCTGCAGTGGTAAGAGAAAGAGCAGAAGGAATAAATTTGATAAGGCTCTGCAATATAACAAATAAAGGTGAAACAACAGCCGGTAGTTAAAAAAAGTCAAATTCCGACTAAAGATTAAGTGTGAATTTGAATAGTGAGCAAACTAAGCACTGCAACAATTTGCGAAGGACTGCAATAGATTTCCTATCATCAGAAGTTTTAAATTCAACATTGGATTTATCTTTCCTTTCCTAAAAATTAAAAACAAACCCAAAAACAAACCAAAAAAACAAGAGAAAAGCACTTC
>JAVHNF010042776.1:0-15230 GCA_034783455.1 Micropsitta finschii
GCGCTGGCACAGGGTGCCCAGAGAAGCTGTGGCTGCCCCATCCCTGGCAGTGTTCAAGGCCAGGTTGGACACGGGTTTGGAGCAACCTGCTCTAGTGGAAGGTGTCCCTGCCCATGGCAGGGGTTGGAACTGGATGAGCTTTCAGGTCCCTTCCAACACAAACCAGTCTGGGATTCTATGATTCTTGCCACGCATTATTCAACCACTGGGTTCCCTGCTTTCTGATAGAGGGCTGCTATGAGCTCTAGTAAATGTAGGAAGCAAAATATTTGTGAGATCTGCTTGTTTGTGGCTCTTTACTGCAATAAGTGTTTTCTGTTTAGGACTGGATTGTTACAATGTGGCAATGGTTGTGTCTATTTGTGTTGTTTTTCCTGTGAAGCTTGGAAACAGAGCAAGGAGCACTTAAATACCTTAAGCAGGAAAACCTGACCTGCTTGGGTGAAAATCCCATGAAAACATTTCTATTTACTCAGAGCAGGGGGCAAGGGTAAGCCTTCATTTTCATCTCAGCTAATGATGAAATTTGTCTGAACTGAGAATTACATGTTGAGTGGTGACGAGTACTTTCTCCAAAGTAGTAAATTCTCTCCTAACTACCCATTGGATTAAATTCTTCACAAGGAGACAAAGTTAATTTAGGAGACCTGCAGGCTTCCAAGAAATTGAACTTATGTTTTCCTTTGAAGCTTCATGAGATCTGCAGAAAGAAGTCCCTCTGAGAAGGGAAGAAGATATTGGATAAGATAATAGATACCATTAGAGACATTAAAATTAGTAGCAGTGCCACAGTAAAACTACGTTGCATGGAGACAGATAGACTACAATGCTGCCATGTCTGTTCAAAGACTTGCTCCCTATCATAGGACTCTTTAAAAGGGAACATATTCAGTTAAATGAAGGTTACTGCTGTTATCCCAGCTATGCACTACTCTTCCCACTCGTTACATTAATCTTGCTTCAGAAGGGGGTTAGGGAATTAATTCTTGATATACTGTAAGAGAGGAAATCTTATGCTGTAGCTGAGGTCAGGGTGACCTGCAAAGTTCCTTCCCCCTCACAATAAACATGCTTCTTATGGTCCAAGGGAACTAAGTCTTGGGTGCATCCCAAACATGCAAATGGCAAAGAACCCCCCAGCTCCTCAGGCTGAGCCTTTGGGTATCTTTTGTGGTTTAAAACAACAGAACTTGCTTACCAGTTGCAGGCTTTGAGAGAGAATATCTGTTTGTGATGGTTTCCTCTGGACAACCCAAGATCTCTACTACTTAATTTATGTCATGGATGGATACAGCTGGAATATACTGAGTGTATTTCAAGACTGTAAACTATTTTACTGATACAGGTGTCCTTTTCAAATCTTACCAGTTGTTTAGAAGACTTTCTTAGCTGTGAACTTGCATAAGAAATATTATGTTCTTTACTGCTCTAGTTTGTGTGGTAGTGACAGTGCAGTTCCTCCTTACTGCAAATTGGTATACATCCTCTCTTTTGCAAGGAAACTGGCTGAGATGTTCCATTTGGTGTCTTTGGGTGATCAGCTCCCATCCTTCTCCCTTTCTCCAAGCAAATATTTCTCATACTTAAACTCTGAGTTACTGTTTCTCCGCTCTATGCTGATACTGAGGGACAGGCCTTTTCAGCTTGTAAGTATTTCCAACTTTTTTCCTTTTCCCCACCAAATATTTGACTAAATTGGACCAGAAACTATTTTCCTTTTTATTCTTAATATATCAGAAGTTCTCCAGGCCCTACAAGTGCTCTGGGAAATTATCATCTTTTTAGGGTCGAAGCAAATGGCAGCAGCATTGCTGAGAGGAGTATCATTTTACTGAGCAGCTTCTTTGGGACTGTTCTGGTCTGTTTTCTGAAGGACAGACCCATTAACAGAAGTGCTACAGCCAAGGATCAGCACATAGAAGGTCTTCAGCCTCTGCAGAGACCCCCAGGAATCTGGGCAGATTTCCATTGGAAGCTTTCCTTGGAATCAATAAGATTTCATTAACGCCCTGCTGGGCCAAACATACCATATAAGGCTCAATGAAATAAAATTTTGCTGGCTCTCATAATTTTCCCAATACAATTCTCTGGCCCATACTTCATATTTCTAGTGCCTCCTTGCCCTTCATAGTAAGACTAGCTATTGCAGGCAATAGCCATAAGCAAAAGGAGAGCTAAACTATTAGCCAAAGGCCACTAACTACTGCAGTGAAACAAAGTAATTCACAAATAACTCTGAAAAATGTATAGCTCATACACATGTTACCATAGTCGTCAGTTATCTGGTGTGGACTTCTCTGTACTACTGGTTTTAGGGTGTGTTAGCGTATACCAGTTTTCTTTTTGTGACTTTTAGTGTTAGAAAGGATTGTGGAATATGCTGTCTTCAAAATATGGTTCTTACTTTGGGAGATCCCATCACAATCCCTATTTTTGTCATCAATCTTGGTCAAACCAATGGAGCTACAATATTAATAGCAGAAATACAGTCATGGAAGGCTGGAAAAGGAAAGAACAACGTTGTTCTGAATCTAGAGAACGTTCTTTACAAAAGGGAGAGAAAGGCTGGGCTCTTCTCTGAAATAAGGTACCTAAACTTTCCTTTTGGTTAGCTACATGGAATAACTGCTTTATTCTACACCACCACCATCGCCAAAACCCCTTGCTAGATCCCACAATTGGAAGCTGCAGCTTGTCCAATTCAGTCTACAGATAAAATACAGAACTTCAGTTTTGCAGGTAGCTGCGGAACTGGAATAATAATGTACCTGGAAGCATTGCAGATTGTCTCTGGTTTGCTGTCTGGGTGTCAGGATTCGTATCTTGCAATGTTCTAGGGTTTTTTTCCCAGCTCAGATAGAAATAGTAATTGTAGTGCAAAAACTCTTGAGTGCCATGGGACTTTTGTTTGGCTGGTGCTTTGCAGAAGAGGCAGATTAGAACAGTCTCTTCTAAGTTAAAGTCTATGAAATGTTTGCAGCACCCATGTTACGCCAGCTATTTCACGCTTACATATACCAAGACCCTGGGGAAACTCAGCCCTAACATTTCATATTTGAGGAACATCCTGATCACACCAAGACAGATATGCAGGCATAAAATCTTAAAGAAGGTCCAATGCATGAAAAGAAGCTGTAATTATTTTCCCTTTGAGTTTAACTCAATAAAAGCAGTGAAAAATTTTATTTTTACCAGTAGATTTTTTACAAATAGACTTAAAATATTTCTCTCTAGATTTGTGGCTCCAACAGCTGCAGCTGAAACCAGCAATCAGCAAAGCCCCTTGTTTTTATTGGAGCTGAAGTGGCTTGTTGAAAATGGATTGGATTACGGGGATCAATCAGCAGCAGGTCGAGGATGCAGAGGGAAGTCTGCCAATGCAGTGGGCTGCCAGGAGCAGTGAAAATCCTTGAGCTAGTGGCAAGTCCTAATGTACTGGAAAATCCATTGTTTTACAAAGGGCTTTGGAGATGGGAAGTAGATGGAGTTGCAAAAGAATGCTAAAGTACCAGTAATTCTCTCCCATGTCCCTTTTGTTCCTTTGCATATGACTGAAAGGGAAACAAACTCTGTGTAGATGCTGCCTGAGCATATGTCTAGTGAGTGCCAGAAGATGACCAGAACTAGGACAGATGCTAAAGCAATGATCTTCCCCAAGTCTTAATTGAGGAAACAGAGCATTTCTGAATTTCAATAGCAGTTGTATTAGCAGTTTGAAAGCTGCTCTATGGTTCTGCCCTGAGTAGTCCTGAATTCTCCCAGAATGGTTATGACTGCTGTTGCTTTCCATTAAATTAGAAATTCATAGTCTTGTCATTGTCCTGGAGATGGTCAGTTCTCCAAGTATTAAGCCTTGGTCAGTGTAAGGATGTGCTGACACCCCATTGGGTTCCCAGTTACACAGCAGCTTCACTACATGACTTTCTGGGCATATTTCTAAATAGACTAAACCCACAGTAATGAATAACTTTTGCATTCAACTCATTTAGACTTAAGTCTTTAGATGGTTTTCCACTTGTCACTTATGAAGTAGCCCCCTCATTCACTTGGAGCTGTGGCATAGCCATCTGAAGTCTGAAACTGCAGATGGCAGAGAATCCTGCCTGGCCTTGTTGACACAGGAATCAGAGTTTCTAGATGAAACACAGGCATTTTCTGATCTACACTCATGAGTATTTGTGGATATCGGCCTCCAGCTGGATGTTGAATAGAACAGTAGTTCACAATTCCAAGAAATGCTTGTAGCGTGTGGCTTGTTCTCTTGAACTCCAGTCACATGGCGAGGCAACACAGATGTTTTCCTTGCCATTATTAAAACCAGGTAGCTCAGTTAGAAGTGTGGCAGAGGAATGGATCTGTCTGATGACATCTGTTCCTGTGTCAATGTCAGGATATGGTTCCCACAAGGCCGTGTGTCAGATATTAAACTGATACTACACTTAGCCAAACGTCTGGTATGAAAGGGTCAGAAAATCCACTTCACGAGCAGAGTTTATAGCAATAATAAAAGTTCTCCATACTTGGGAGCCTAATGAAAATCCACATAACAATCTAAGAAAAGCTGAGCAGTGGAAAAAATGAGGCATTTGAATAGTCTCCCTCTTTCTGTGTTGGGCTCTGGTAGCCTTGGTGGGACTTCTAGGTGTTGAAGTGCTACAGTTCACCTCAGAGGAATGTTCTCCTCATCCACTTGCAAGAGACCAGATTTTACATTGTAAAATCATACAGAGAAGTGGAAGCTTCAGAGATTTGTTAATTGTGATTTGAAATAGCAAATAGTTTGTGAAAGAATTTGGGCAGTCAGTTTTTCGGGGACAAATGGATGTATTTCATTCGGAGAAAACGATCATGTCTGATTTCAGTGGTGATTCTTAAAACCTTGTGGGACGCAAGGTTTTTAAAGTGCCAAAACAACATGGTGCTTTGAAAGGAAGATATGTTTCTTTCTCAAACTTGAAGGCTTTTGAACATATCCCTCTCCAAAATGAAGTGCCAGCAAAACTGAAGACCTTTTTTCCTGCTTTTCCTTATTTTATTTTTACCACTTTACTGCTTGTTCTTCTATATTTGTTACATTGATGTTAGAGGATTTGGGAAAGGAATGTCTGTTTCTAGTTGCTCAGTGGAATGCCTGAAACACTTTTAAACATTTTTGGACAGTACGATAATATAATGAAGTTCAGAGATCTTGGGATATAAGGTTTAAAGTGGAGAGGATTACTTTTGTTTCGTGTAATGTCAATTTTCCAAGGCTGTGATAGCAGTGTCTCTCCCAAAGCATAAGATATACATGAATAGGTAAGAGGGTTATGTTCTGTTGCTTGTTAAGCTGAGGATAACCAGAAAAATTCTTCATTTCCAAATTTTTGTGGTAATGCTGCCAGAAAGAAGGGCGTTATAAGGGAGCTGCATTCCCTTTTTTTGGAGGACTGTCTCTCAGACTGTATTTCAGTTGAACTGCTTTCTTATCCCAAATGCTCAGGGGCATCTTCTGGACGGAGGCAAACTTCCAAACAACGAAGTACCTCTCATATCCTCCTACAGTGCACAAACAGGGAACTTCTGCCTGCTGCCAAGACTGGCTGTTCATTTGTTTTTCACATTGATAATCCACTGTGGGCATCACTGGCTGTCAGAGAATACATCAGGACCTCCCAGGTCAAAGCAAACATCTCTGCTACTTGAGCTGGCAGAAGTGATAACTTGTTAAGGAGACAGGAATACAAAGCTTATTCTATTTCAGGCTCTGAATGAGCCTTCTGTAAATATGCGTGTAAACTGCTAAACCCTGTTTACACCTGCTGATACAAAAGCATCATGAACCTGCATCTCCCATTCAGAAAGCTGTAACCCGTGTATGTGGGTTTCATCAGTCAATATTCCCTTTGTGTTTCAGGCCCTAGCAGCTGAACAGCAGAGTGATTTAGCCATCCTTCTGCAAGGGTCTGTGGACATGTAGAGTACATGTACATATTACTTTAATTTCGCAAACAAAGCCCACTTTATGTTGAAAGATTTAATTCATGCAGCAAGGTTTCGAATGGAAACACTGCTTGCCAATGTGTGGTAGGACAAATAGCATTTTAAGTGACTCTTCAATAGCTCCCATGACATCCCCTTAAACAATCAGAGGCACAATAAACCGGTGATTTAGATGAAGAAGCTTCTTGGTGGAGAAATAGATCAATAGGATTTAATGGAAAAAGTCACTAATTTTTACTCCAGAGTAAACACTGATGACGTGACTGGAAACTTGATAGTTCCTAGGTTGGATTCTCAAGCATCTGACATGTTCACGTGCAAGATATTATTCATCTTTGCTCTGACAAGGATCTTCCTTTCTGAATTTCCCCCATCTCTCCCAGGAATCAGGTCTGACTAGCAGCCATCCGCCTAACTTGCACTTCATATTTATCTTGCTCCAAAGCAAGACTCAGCTTTGTTTACAGTGGCCAATTGATAAAACATGTTTACCAGTGCCACTGCCAAAGAGTAGAGACCACGGTGATTTCACGTTGGTGGAAACCTGCTGTGATAATGAGGGGTCTGCCTACTCTTTTCCACATTTTTCCCTAAGTGATGGGAGCCTCTGAGTTTTCAAAGGGAATGAAAATCAATAGAGCACAACTATGTCAGTGTCTTTGCACTACTCAGTCCTATTGCTGTGTATCCTGCCAGCTCTCCAGAGCTCCTGATGCTTTCCCTTTCATCTGCACAAGCTCTGGGGATTTTCTGGGGCTGTTTGTTAGTTACATCATTTGGCGGTATGCACTTTACACCAGAAGGATGTAAATCCCTCGTGCTCTTCCACAGACAACAATGTTCTTTGCAGCTACTTTGAACAGTAAACCAGCAACAGCGCAAGCAAAGCCTCAGCTGGCTGCCTGTGTCTGTGCCAGACCTGGCTTGTGCGCCTGTACAGCCATATTGGTGCATGTGGAGCTTTGCTGAGCCTCAGACTCCTCCATCCACTTCCTGTGCTCTGCCCAGCGCCAATAAAAGAGTCACTTGCTTTGGGATCACCTCCTTCTTGCAGCAAATCTACATGACAGATGGGAGGAGATCTTTGTGTCCCACAGGACGAGATGCTGCACCACTTCTTGCAGCAGTTGCTGGAGGGGAGAACAGCCTCTGCTATTTGCCCTTTGAGATTTAACAGATGTATCAGCCAATCTATTTATGTTTTAGGAGTTCAGCCCAGCATGAATTTGGCTGCTGAATTGCTGTAGAAGCCACAAACAAGCACATGGGAAATCTGCATGTTGCTTTGGATCTGGGTGATACTCCACATGTGTAGGGAACTCAGAGACCCTGTGTCCTTAGCAGGACTTTCTACATGACAGGCTGAAACATGAGAAAAGTAGGTTGTCTGTGTCTGCCCTGCAAGGCTCAAAGAGAGCTCAAGAGTGGGGATAAAGATGCTCAGCTGTGATCTGTGTGCTCTCCCTTGTGCTGTTGAGTGCTGGTCTGGCTGCAGCATGGGCTCAAAGCAGCCACAGCTGCGTGAAAGCTGCTGAGTCTGGGCTCTTTCCTTCAAGACTGTTTTAAGACACTTAAAGGTGTTCAGGTCTTTTCTGGAGAGCTCTGCAGCTCTGTGTCCTGAGTTTATGGTTAGTGAGAACTGGTCTGAGCCTGTGTTTGCAGATTCTGGGTGCACCTCCATGTGAGTCACATGGAGGATGTGAAAATGTTTTAATATTTCTATGTTTTTTTATATTTTTAGATAAACCTGTTCTGTTCATCAAGGCTATGCTGGGCAGTTTGGATATTAAGAGAAAGCTGAAATCCTCACAGGCTAGTTAGTGGAGTCCTTGGGAATGCAGTCCTAGGCAATGCATACTGATGAGTGCTGGGAAGGCCAGTGCAGAAAGCTGGAGCTCGTAATAGGAGCTGGAAAATGTCACTGCAGCACAGAAGAGTTGTGAGAGAAATGGGTGACTTGGAGGTCAGTAATAAATAGTGTCCAGACCTTTCCAGGTAGTAAGGCTGTGTATACAGCCCGACATCGACTTGCAGCTATACAGAACTGGGTAAATTGCTTCCATTTTATGGCATGAAAATCAGGCTAGGGCCACAGACAAGTTATGAAACTGGGTCTGGTTAAAGGCTCAGTCCTTTGCATTTTGTTCCTTTGAAGAATTAAAGGCACTGAGTTAATAAGGACAGCACTGGGATGGTCTCACAGGAGCTGAAGATCTGAGCAGTTCAGTTTGCAGCCTTACCCTGAAGCAAACATCTCTAGCAGGAATGACAAGACTTTTGTTACTGTTCCCTGCAAATAAGCTTTTCTGGTTCCTTTTTGCTCAGCAGCTAAGGGACCTCTGAGCTTCCAGGGTTTTACAATGTAAGATGTATGTTTTAACTGCTCACTCATATAAAGCACAAACCTGGCTGGAAAGAAAAACACTGTGATCTATTATTTGTTTTGTTAATTGATTCAGATGGCCAGGAGAGAACTCCTGTATGGGGAGAACCAGTCTAAATCACTTTTATGGTCAGGGATACTCGGTAGGGAATTTTGGTTTTACTGTGCTGCAGTTGGATATTTGGGATCAGGCTTCTTAAGTGGACTTAATCTTGAGATTATAGTTCTCTGTGGAGCCATTGGGGTCACTTTGTAATTACCCAGCTTTCCACACTTCTGGTGATGAGAAGGACATGCACGGGAGCAGCATTCTTGTACTTATTTCATTATAGGAGGGACCTTCCCGGAAATGGAGAAGGTGCCAGTCTGCAAGGACTGTGGGGTGAAGAAGAAAGACCAAAACACACATCCATGTGTTTTTGAAGTCCTCATAATTATCCCTGGGAATAATATATATGCTCTCTGAAGTTGTGTTCCTTGTGGCTATATGGCTGTGATCTGATTGAATTAATTACAACTGTGACTTCCTCATTTCAAACCATCACTGCTAAGCCGCAGACAGTAGGGCTAGAACAGAGAGCAAATTTTCAGCTGACTGTGATCAGCTAACCTCAGGATTTAAGCCTGGGAAAGGATGCCAGCAAGTTAAACTGCACCCAGAAGGAACATCTAGACATCAGCTTTGCAGTCCAGCTTTACTTCTGTGGCTTTGCTGCATCATGAAGTAGTCTTTAGGAAAGTAAACAGCAACAACAACAAAATAGAAAGGCAAAATACAAACCTGAAGTGACAGTGGGGAAACAAAGCAGACTTTGGATCGTAGTTCCTGATAAAACATGGTCTAGGGTGAGGTGTCCCTCCCCATGGCAAGGGTTGGAACTGGATGATCTTAACGTCTGTTCCACCCCAAACCATTTTATGATTCTATGAAACAGCATTGAAGTTCAGTGATACAGGCAGAAGTTAACAAGCTATAAACCCTTTTACTCCCACAAGTCAGATGGAAGCTGCACATGAAGTAATTTTAAGGATCTAGCTCTCTAAATGCTCAGGCTTCCTTTCCTTACCCTTTTCTTACGTCCCATGATGTTCATGGATGTGAGAGATTGTTAGGGAGGCTGTAAGCCACAGAACCAGTGATCTCGGATTTACTTTCACTAACATAGACTAAGGAAAAGAACTAAACAAATTCACCCTTTCCAGAAGTTTTGTTAGCAGTGTGTATGGGCATCACACAACTGAACTGCCTGCGAGTTTAACTGAATGAGGAACAAAGCAGAGGAGGCCTGCTCCTGCCCGTATCATTCACCTGGCTGTACACACAGTTCTCAAGGATAAACATCTTAAAAAGGGTCTGGGCACATTAACAGAGCAGAAGTTCAGCACAGCCTGTTTAACATGATTTATCCAAAGGCAGCTCTTGCTTAAGACAGTGAACTGCTGCTTATTGAGAGCTCGAAGTGTAGAGGGGAAACTTTACAGTAGTTTCCCTTTTCTGCTTCTTTGAGCTCTGGCTACTGGCTGCTATAAAAGGCAGAGTACTGGACCAAAGGACCTCTTTTTGTGACTCAGTGTAGCTGCTCATGTCCTCTGTATTTAGCCTTTGTAAGGCATTCTGGCAGACTTAGGTTGATCTTTAGAGGAAAATAGCATACATGGATATGTCGCTGCTTGTTTAACAAGGCATTTGTGTCAGGAAGAAGAAGAAATCTCAATTTCATTATGGCGTTTTCTCAGTGAAACTTTTCTGTCGTTGGCTCTGGAGACTTTCAAGTTAAATTTGTCTGATTGCATATTAGGAAAATTAATATGGAGAGAACTGATTTCTGAAATGGATTAAATCCATTGTTCATTGTGAGCCTTCTTAACAAAATTAAAGCTAGCACTCTCTCCTATGTGCTAGCCAGAGAGTATTATTTAGGTAGCATATGCAATATAATTAAGCATAATCATAGAAGTTTATATTTTAATAAATAGAAAACCATATTACATGTGTTAAAAATATTTGTATTTTCATGATTAGGTAAATCAAAATGTTAACTGCATGTGTCAGTCCTGTGTAAAGAGTGCCCTCAGACTAGGCAGAGCTTCACTCTCAGTTTTCAGAGGGGTGGTGCTCAAGTTGGTGTGTAGATGGTGTATTCCCATCCACTTGAGGATGAGAGCTCCACAGAAGGCTATTAAACGTGAAGGTTAAAATGCAACCTGTAAACTTGTAAACCAAGAACCAAGAGGCAATGCAAGGGGAAGGATTACTCTACACTTGCCCTATTACACTCTTTGCTAAACAGGCACTGCTGACTACTACCAGATGCATCTTGATGGACCTTTGGTTGTCTCTGTGTTCTGCTGCGATCTGTGAAAAGCATGATCACAAGTGAGGTAGTGTTGTTACTAAACAGTCCTTGGAATGGCAAACCTGTTAGCAATTTTTGGAGCAAAATTTTTACAGAAATCTTTTGAGTTTTGTTCTGTTTTGGAAGAAAATGAGTCCCCAGGTCAGTGTGTGAGGTCACTCAATCACTCAGCACTTCGATGCAGATAGCCTTCCAGAACACATTGCGAAAAGCACTAGCAGAAAGCTGGCTATTCGTTCGTGTTTCACACCTCCTTAATTACCCACCTGTGTTCCTTTTATTATCAAAGCTTGAATAGAATCGCTCATAAAACAGAGGCCGAAAGGAAATTGCTGGCTTGCTCAGATTGCATCAGCAGCGTAAAATGGAATCATTTAATATCTGAACACTCTGCCCCTTTCATTTTAATTTTCCTTTGTTCCTTCCATGCCACTATGAATCCTGCCCACCCAACACCGACGATACATTGAGCAGCACATGCCTGTTAGGGAAAGGGAGACGTGATTTTACAGTTGTATACCTTTTTTTTATTCCCAGTCTAACACCTAGATTTCACACAAATTGCCATTTTAGTCCAACAAGTTACTGGAAAAGTAGTGCCAGGTCTAGTGGGATACAAGAAACTGCTCCATTTCCAGTCAAGCTGCTCTGTGAGAGGTCTTTGAACAAACCAAAGCTTGGGTTAGGAGGTGTGTAGTGTCCAGTCTGCCATGGTAACAAGTGGCTTCATTCTTACCAATTCATTTCTAGAAGTGGAAGAGTTGGTAAGACATGTAGAGTTTTTAACCAGTATGTAGTGTATCTGTAACCTGGTTGTGTGAGTACCTGCAATCCAATCCTATATGGCTTCTTATATTACAAAACCTGGACCAGCTTCGTAATCCAAGTATGTAGGAATGAAATTACTGATATTTTCACACTGTGCATGTTTTACTCTGTTCAGGGGTATTTCTGTTCTTGTCTTCACTGACCTGGAGGATTCGCTTTGTGTTGCTTCCACCATGTTTGCCATTTACATTTATCTGGAACTGGTTTTGGCTAGTCTGACCTTTTGGTTTCTTCACTAAGGGCAAAACTCTGGCATTATGGAGAACTTGTTTCATGACCTAAGTCTGTGTTAGTTTAAAGCAGACTGTGCCATGAGCATCACTTCCAATGACATCTTATGAATTTCTGCTTAAAGAGGCACACTAATGCGGACTTTCCAGTGGTTAATGTGGGGAAATCCATGCAGCTCTTCAATGAGTGATTTGCCTCTGCTGTGACCTGTGTTCAAGAAATAGGCAAGAACATTTTGTTTTATTCTTGCACATCTGTCTTCGCAAGAAACAGACAGCTATAAAAATCATTGGGAAATACTGCCATGTATTTCATGTCATGTACGGAGACACAAAGAGGACAAGCTCACAAGTTTCATTTCCTTGTGTAACCAACTTAAAAGTAAATCCTTCTGGCATTTTTGTTGGGTTTTCCTTTACCCAACAGCTCCCCTTCTGGAACTGGTGCTTCAGTTATTCCATGTTAGTTTGGATTTGCAGTCAGTTATGCCTTCTTGTTTCCTGACCTCAGTTTTCACCAAGGTGAACTCCTAGTTCTGTGGGAACTGTATGTTGACTGCACACTTGACCCACCTTGCCCAGACGCTTTTATTATGCTGCTCCCCTGCTTCACACCAGAATGTTGCTCTCATTCCCATTTTCCCTAGGAGCTACAGGTCCCAGCTTTCACATATCTTCCAAGTAGTAGAACATACATGGTTTCTGTACAGTGGAGGGAGATTTAAAAGGTACTAGAGATATAAACATATCCTTTTAGATATTTATTAATCCATGCCTCTGCCCCACAGAGCAGTAGGAACAGAAGCATAGACACCATCTGTGTCTATGACAGGACAGCAACATAGCTTTAGGGTATAACAGTAGTTCATGAATCTGGCTCCGGATGTTAAATTGCGGTCAGCTGTAATACCACGTAGTTCCTTTTGCTATGGTTTCTCCAACAATGGGCCTTGGAGAAATTTTCCCCAGAGGCATGGGAAATATGAGGTTTTCTTAAAAAAAGAAGAAGAAGAAGACGAAAGACAAATAAATGATGCTTTACTGACACAGCAAGAGATGGGCTTGAAGCTAGTCTGTGGCAGTGACCTTAGGGCTTTGTCTACTTCACTTTTTGCTCCTGTTCTTCTTGCCTGGACTGTTGCATCTAGTGATAGGTCAGGAAGAGAACACAAAGGTTCAGGCTGTACCTCTACTAGAGGAAAACATTGTGTTCCACTTTGGGGTTCACTGTCATGAGGCAGCTGGCTGAGGTGAAAACCTAGCGGAGACAAGTTTGTTGTGTGAACAAGTGTGGGCAGGCTGCAATAAAGGTTATGGGGAGAAGCCAACATTTACCTCTCACCACACACTTTATGACTGCTGCTCCATCTTCACCACGCTGTCATTTTACTTCCTATACTGGCAAACCCAGAACGACATGTTCCTCTTTGCTCAGTGAAAAAAAGCTCCATGGCTTTGAGAAAACACTTGTGCAACATAAATCCTTGCAATTCTGCCTTTTGCTATTACTTTTGTTACGGGTAAAGCCAATGCTTTTCTCTCTCAGCCTCACAAAATTTCTTGAGGTGCAACTTAAGAACCTAGCTCATTCATTGAGCATCTTCCAGTCCCTTCAGTGAATGGTTGGACTTGATGATCTTAAAGGTCTTTTCTGACTTAAATGATTCTATGATTCCATGAAAGTCAGAGCGTGGGGTTTGGCAAACTGTGTAGGACAAAGCTCTGGTAATGGAGGGTGGAGATAAGAATCTGACTCTGCACATTTTGGCAGGTTTGTGTCATTTTATCCATGCAAAACAAAGGAAGAAAATCACAAAGAGGACTTGCAGCAACAAGGGAAAATTGTTCTCTTTCAGACTCTTCCTGTGTTATTCTTGTCCATTTTAACCTCCCTCTTTCAGGAAACAAAAATAATGTAAACAGATAAGAAGTGACTTCAATTAAGGTTGATTCTTTCTTCCCCTTGAAAAGGAAACCAGGAAGCTCTCCACAGCTTTCTTTCTCTCTTTGAAGTGTTGACTTATCATCCTCCTCCTATTAAAATATAATGGGCTAGCAGTGGGTGTGCTGGGATTTGACACCCAGTGGGGAAATGCACCTAATCCTATATGATTACCTGATCTGGTCTGGCTTATTTTTGCAAGTCATTGACTCCGTCTTCACCATTCAAAGCAGAGGAGGGGTAGGACCAGACAATTACTGTAAAGGACTTAGCCCAAGCCAGCCAGTCCCTGCATAGGTGTCACAGAAGAGAGTTTCACACATGGTCATGTACACAGACGCCTGCAGGAAGGACTGCCTGCAGACCCTCCAAGAGAAGGAGAGAGGGAGAGAGGATTTTATCAGGTGTCTGGGTGCATTTGATCACACAGTGCTCCAGATACTGCCTTTATCTTCCCAACACAGTGGGTTGTGGTGACTACCCAGTCATTTAGTGGGGTGGAAACAGCTTACAGGTCACAGCAACAAACAAACGAGGAAGGGATCCAGGGAGACAGAAGACATATGCTCTAACACCACTAGCCTTATCTCTGTCACTGGGTGGTGTGCAGAGCGCCTTTGGTCTGTCCATGTCAGCCCTGTAGGTAACAGAGATATGGCAGAGCTGCCACAAAGTTGAGAGTGTGAGAAGGAAGGATATGGAAGGAAGATGGGCTTTATGCTTTCAGGAATAGCTGTGGCTTCCTTAGGAGGCAGACAGCTGTTGCTGCCTCTAGGAACCTTGCTCTTTCCCTAAGAGTGTGTCTTGAACCACCTTGTCTGATTGTTTTTCCATCTGAGCTATGAATAACACCTGAGCAGGGACTCACGTTTGCTTTCGATCTTCTCTGTCTTCACTGGTGGAAAGGAAACATGAACCGGGGTTGTCATACCAAGCACAAATGCCTTCTGCGCGTTTGTTTTCTGCCATGGCAAAACTAACCATATCTCAGTGCTCACAAAGAACACTCCTATAAGTGTCTCCTGTAGAAAGGAAGCTGCTCCTTCTTTTTACCTGCTATGTGGTGAGCAATGTGTTTTAAAGCCCCAGCTAGGTGAATATATCTCAGATATTACATGGGAGATAATCTGTAGAGGAATACATCTGCTTCACCCCTCCCAACCTTGTCACATTCTCCAGGTGTTCTGGTGGCTGCAGAAGGCTCAGATAAGTCTGGGACTGATGTTGCCTGGAGGGGTGAGAGTAAGTATGAAGAAGATAGGAAGATTTTTTGAACAATGGCCGTTTCCCCCTCTTCCCTCTTCTCCTGCTTTTGCTTAATTTTGCTGGCCTAGCCCTGGATGTTTGGGAACATATCTTTCCACCGAAAATGGAATTAATTCATCTGAGCTGCGATTAATTACTCCAGTCGTTGCAGTCACTTGTCACTACTTGTTCACAGACGGCGAAAGGAAGGGCAGAGGCAGGTAACTGCAGGCATTTGGCATACCTGGGCTTTTCCCAGGCCT
>JAVHNF010042776.1:15330-29563 GCA_034783455.1 Micropsitta finschii
TCATCACTGCTTGTTCACAGATGGCAAAAGGAAGAGCAGAGTTTGGCATACCTGGACTTTTCCCAGGCCTGTTTCTTCTCTCTCGTTTTCTCTCCGTGTCCATTCAAAACCAAGGCCGTGCTGTTCACTCAACACAGCCTCGATTTTTATGACTATGAAAACAGCAGCAGGCAGAAGGTTTCCAAGAAGAGCACAGTCGTGTGTATGCCTGTCTCGTGTGTGGGATCATCTGCAATGATTTTGGCTTCTGACAGTGGCTGTCTGCAGTTGTAGAGATGAAAGTCCATAAAGAAACTATACCTAACTGCACAAGACTGACTGGGAAGTAGCACCAACACCTCATGAAAATCAAAGTAAAATATTTGGATTCTTCATTTTTCTGCAGGACTTCTCATTTCAAAGTCAAACTTAAGAAAACCAGCAGACAAAACATCATGTATACTTTGTGCTGGATCATAAGACTTGGTCAAAAAATGCAGCTGAATTGAGGGAAGAAATTCCAACTGGTTCTACCTAACACGATTAAGGTGCACCAGCCTCCCTGACCAGCCATAAACAAAGCACAACTAGCACTTGTAGTGGACTGCCTCAACAGCAACGACCCGATATACCACACACGTCTGTCAACAGGAGACAGCTTTCTGTAGCAGTCCAGAGCAAGGAGCAAACTCGTATCTCTTGAGATATGGCAAGATATTGGGGATGACTCTTTCAGGTGTGTTTTGGCTCCATGTCTGGGTTTTATTGTTGCTGCTCACCTCAGCATCTGGAGCACAACATCCCAAGCTCCTCTTTACCTTTTTTTAACCAAAACTGAGAGGAACTCAAGTCCAAGCACCGCAACTTAGGCACGTCAGCAGCCAGAACTGAGCTGGAAAATCAGGTCCAAACACTATTTCTGTCAGGCTGACCTTTGCTATTTTTCTCTTTTGGTGGTTTCAGGGAAGTGCTTGCCACTAATATGTTGTTTCTTGTTTGTTTGTTAGTTGTGTTTTCCCCCTAATGAGTTGACCAAAGGTTTCTAAATGGAAGACTGACAATGAGTGACTATGAATTTCATAACAGATTTCTACTAAGTAACAGTTTATGCCAGAGTCTTTAAAGCTTTCAGGAATTATTATTTTTTATGCAAATAACTTCATCTAACGTGACATGATGAATAACAGGGAACTGAAATCATCGAGGAAGTAAATCTATGGACTCAAAGCAGTCATTTTTTCATTTGAGTTCTGGTCCAGCTGCAGAGAAAGTTTTGATCTGTTGGCTGAGGTTTTTTGAAGTCCCACACAGTCTTCAAAGTAAGAGTATAGGTTCAGTTCTGGGTTTGAAAAGAAATAACAATTCAAATCAGTTTCCAATTTGGGTTTGGGTTTGATTCAAAACTGTCAAGTTTAGTCACAGAATGATTAAAACTGTTCTAACAGCTCTGGCCATGAGGAAGCTAAGGCAAACCCAGAGGACATGCAGATCTGGACAAGTACTCTTGTTATTAGCTAAAGTTTTCTGTTAACTAAATGTTCACACAGACCAAAGCCCCATTGTTTTAGGCAGGGCAAGAAACAAGTAGTAAAAAATTACCCTCGCCCAAATAAATCTTCCTGTCTAGAGACACAAAGCTGGTACAAGATGAGAAAGAAGTAGCGATACCTTCATTCTGAGACAAGGAATTGAGGCATGGAGAGGTGAAGTGACTTGGCAAAGAGAATGCAGGAAGGCTGTAGCAGAGGTGGGAGGTGCATCGGAGTGCTGTGAGCCCTTCACCACAACTGCAGGCTGTCCTTCCTACCTCACCCTCTGTACCGGCTCGTACGGCACCCGGTCATATCTCCATAAAACAAGACAGAACAGTGACCCAAGTGGCAGGGGGAAGAGGGGAGAAAGCAAGCCAGTTTATTTTTCTTTCTGCTACTTTATCTCACTTCAATGGGAGCAGTTGAAAATGTCGAGGATAAATGAAAACAACTGTTGGGCATCAGTCCAAGTGGTTAACAAAGAACCCCAAACTCTTTTAAGTCCTGCAACTAAAAGGTGCTGGCATAAAAAGAATAACATTTTTCTTTGTAGAAATCATATGTTGAACTCTCTAGTTCTGCATAGGGCTTCTTGTCTCCTCTCCCTTCACTTCCCCACACTTCAAAACCAAATCACACTCCCCCTATATGCTATATTAAATGTTTCCTGAGAAGCACTGTGTTGTCATCCACATATGAAATCAGTCTAAGATGTCCTGTCTTAGATGACATTCTTTAAAACCAAGTATGAGGGTCCGCTTCCCAACACCATGTGTAACTCTGGAGCTGGGGTCAAATGCCAGGTAACTATTTTCATCCTTGACTTGATAGAAGATTTCCTGCTGTTTGTGGGGCTGTAGCATGTCCAAAAGCACCTGTCCGTCTCCGACAGAGAGGAATGCAGTACCAGAGAGGGAAGACGGGTGGGTTCAGTATGAAAGTTTTCCTGATAGCATGGTGGAAATGCTTTGGAAAATTACATAACAAACCAAGGGAAAAGGCTGGGCTTTTGAAAGGAAATTACCGATGCACTAAAGCAGAACAGACAACCAGAACAGGTTTAGTAACCCGGTAAAGAGGCTGACTTGTGAAACTTGGGCTGTAGAAGAGGTTGGACTGGGGAGTTAGACTGTGCTTTCCGCAGGTTGAAATCTAACAAGTTGAGTTCCAACGCTGACCTTATTGCTCTAAAAGAAAACAAGAAAAAGTTCCCAGAATGTGTGCAGAGGGTAAAAGTACATTATTTTGCTTGTGTAAAACCCACAAATGTTCATCTCAAAAAATCTCAAAGGCATAAACTTGAGGGCAGTTGTTCGGTGGTGGCACGTTATGGCATGTGAATACCTCTGCCATCTCCTCCCTCCTTCTGAAGCTTCCCCCTTCTAGTTACAGCATGATGAAAGAAATAGCTAATTTGACATTTCCAGTTCCTCTTGTTCTCAATATCTGTCGGGAACAGAATGAAGAAAATGGAGATCTCTGGAAAGAATGGGAAGAGGACACCATTTACAACAGCACATTTATATACAAGCTTAGAACAGGACCTCTAGACCTAGCTTTTCCCATTCCTCAGTTGTCAGCAGAGACCTCAGGTCCTTTATTAACAGAAACTTGGGAGCTGACTGATCTAGCCTTTGTTTAGATGGCTAAAGTCCATCCCATCCACATAATGCAATCTCTCTATTTCTTTTGTTAGCTGTTTAATAATGAAGACAAATGCCCCTGAAACCATTAATTCAACCTCTTTTTATGACAGTCTTTACTGTTGCAGATGATTACATGCACGGTCCTCCAGACACCAAACTCTAGTATATTTTTAGTGCACAGGAATATCTCACTCTGCAGACTGAAATAAGTTGCTTTCTGGACACATCTGTCTCTGATGCCAACAAAGCTTGAATTGGAAAGGACAAAACCCCCTCCAAAACCACAGTTTTGTTCCCTATGTGATGCCAGTCACCACTTGCATTAGAAGGAGGCAGCAGTGAAAGAGAAAGAAAACTAAAATGTTCATTAGGTCAGAAATTTAGAGTGGGATTTCCATAGTGTGGAACCTGAACCACATCCAGTATTCCTCAGGAGGCTCCAGAGAACCAATGGATGCCATCTGTAAAGCAGGAATCAACTGTCTTCTCTACAGTCTTAGAAATACCTGGTTTTGGCCATCTCTATACAGAGGTCTTGCAAGCCTGGAGGTGCAAGTGTGAGAAGAGGGTGAGGAAAGTGCAGCCAGAAGCTCAGCCTGAGGTTCTGGAGGAGGCTGAACATGCAACCATGTTTCAATCTATGTTTGAGCAAATCTTTATACCAGTTTCCCATAAGGAGTTATACACGTAAATTCTGGCTTTGCAAAGCTCGGGTTTATGGAAGTTCTGGGCTTTGACAGTTTTGTCTGTGGTAAAGGTGGTCAGAACACATGCAATGACCCAGGATGCACTATCAGCTGAAAAATCAAATCACAGCCATTTCATTCTCAGTCTTGGAAGAAACATGGATCTTAATACATCTGTGAATCCATTACCCATCCATAAAGTGGCTAAACTAACTCCTCACCAGTAAGCTGTGAAAATAAACCCATTATCATCATCATCATTTATGAAACGCTTGGATTCCTTTGTGATAAATGACATAGAAGAGGCCACAAGGAAATGAATAATCTCAACTTCAGAGCAGAGTTTGAGTAGTGTGCTGAAAAGAAATGACTTGGGACCACATGTTGATCCTAGATGTTAAAGTAAAATTTTCAGCATCTGCATATTAATCTAGAACTCCTTGGAGCTGTTAACTGAGGCAATGATGCTACCAAAACCAAAACAAAGCAAGAACAAATGAAAAAAGGACATCTCAAATCCACTGGTAATTCCATAGCTACAGGAATATCCTTCTTCAACACTTCTGGACTGGCATAGGTCTAAGCAGGGAATATCGAATGGAGTCAGAAAACTAAGTGGATGAGGAAACAGGCTCAAACAGGGATTTATGTGATAACTGTGTCAGAGTAGTAAAGCCCGCCTTTTCAGTCACATCTCTCTTGCTCCCTTCTGTGTTCACATCTAGACTATCTCATCCCTTCATTGGCCCGAACGGTTCTTTCTACTGTGCTGTGCAGGAGGAAAAAGCAGCAAAATTGTCTGGCCTGATTTCCCTTTCTGATTTCTCTTTATGATTCCTCAGACCAGAGTAATTCCACTAAAGTGAAATGAATTCATAAAAACACTGGGCTAGATCAGAATTAGTCTCTAAACATCTATTTATAATTCCCTGAGGATGACAGAAGGGAAAAACTGGGGATGTGCTGAAACACTGCCCCAGGCACATTCAGCTGTTATTAAAAAGAATTCACTTCCATGCAAATTGTATTTCATCAGCTAATTAAAGAGGTATTTACTGTCTGCTTTAATTAATATCTTGTATCTTCCTTCCGAAATACTTAATCATGGAATGAAATCATCATAGAAATATTGCCCTGAAGTTAGCATCAGCATTTTATATCTCAGCAAATCTCCTCTGTGTGTGTGTGTATATGCATATATATATGTATGCATGTGTATATTTTAATAGCAGTAATTATAAACTACTCTGCCAACTTATAGGGCTGCTTTACACTTGTGGCTTGCTGCCAGGCTTTTTTCTCTTGGTGCCTGATGAATAGCAACTGTTGTGCATGCTGGATCTGTGCTTCATTTAAGCAATATCCCCGAAGAAATTGGTCTTCTTAGCCGTTAAGCACAACTTTGTTAGGCAGTGCCTGGGGCAATTGACAAAACCCACTTGTTAACGAGAAACTGCAATCAGTGGTTTGTGTATCAGCAGCATACGCTTTCAGTAAGGACACATTATAATAGATGGAAAATCAGTTATTTCCTGAGCATCAACAACCAATTTTCTACCAGTTAGGCTAGAGATGTATATCCCAGAGGTATGTAGGAGACAGAATTCACTGGTGTTAGCATAAGCATGGGAAAGACAGTAGCAGAACACGTGGCAGCAGACTTTCTAAACACACTAAAGAAACCATGCTGGAATATTGCCACCTGTAATTCAAGTGCAAGTTGTGAATCTTGCTAAGCTATTAATGTTGCATTGGAATGGAATAGACTGCAGTCTCTGTCATTTGGAATATCTCAAGCTGGCCTCCTTACAGTCCTGAGAGGTGTTAAAACTCAAACAGAAGTTATGGGCTTGAGGCAGGTGCTGCTGAACCTTTGCCATACCGGAGACCAGTCCAAGGCTAATAATCCCATCTGGGCATAAAAATAAATCTGTGAATTTACAAGATGAAGCCTAACTTCCTGAAGCAAGCCTTACTCTTGCCGTTAAATCAATAGGCAATGTTCAGTCCATTCTTGTGTGGTTGGACTTGAGGATCTTAAAGGTCATTTCCAACCTAGTTGGTTCTATGATTCTGTCAGTGGAGCATCACTCAAGTGAGCCTTTTCTTCCCATTCATCTTGGAGACATTCCTCACCCAGAATCCTTGATTCAGCTCAGCTAATCCATTACTATAAATAAAACCAAACATCATCAGGATGTAGCTTATCAGTTATTTCTGAAATGTTCTTATCTCTATCAGTTTTTCTAACTGGGAAATAATGTGCGGAATTGTTTTTCCCCTTCCCTTTCTCTCAATTATACGGCTGGAGTGCTCTACAATTGGTATGCAGCAAACCAACAGTCATAACCTAATTGGAACAATTCAGTCATTTCAGCAGTCTTAGAGATTTGGGAAGGGTTGAAGTTTCCCTTTTGATTCAAGAGCTGGAAAACCAGGTCCCAGATGCAAGTGATTACATGTGGCATCGACCAATGGCACTGACAGGTCGCAGCACCTTTTTTTAAGTGTTTTTAAGCACTTAACTTTGAAGTGTTAACTGTGTTAACAATTTCCTTCTTCGTTTCTGTCCTTAACATGATGAATTATTAGAACATTATTAAGTCAACCCTTTGTTAGAGAGCATGACAAATCCCTAACTAAGTGAAAGCGAGATGCCATTGGAGTGAGTGGCCTGTGGATCTTGCTGTTATAAACAGAGTGATTGCAATTCCTTGTGACTGTTTTTCACTGGGAAGATGGATTAGTAGGCAAGCATGTGCTGGAGCTGTAAGTTACAACTTATCTCAGAAAGTTTTAACTTTATGCCTTTGCATGCCTAAGAAGTCATTTTTAAAGGCAGCTTTAGCCTTTACGAGTCCCTGTGGATTCACTGCACAAAACTGTAGCTGCAAAGACCGTCCAGGCTTTTTGATGAGGGCCTAGGAGTTCAGACAGGACAAAAGGAATCAGGACCCAGTTTCTGTTCCTGAGAGTGTCACCAGCTCTGGCTGTGTCACTGAAGTTCTCCAGGCTCCAGCTTTCCATATAGGACAGGCAAAGTAGGGTCTGGAGTATTTTAATATTTTGCTAATACTTAGAGTTGGCTAAATGGTACCACTGAGAGGTATGAAGAAGTGTTTCAGGTCAGTGCTGATTTATGGGGTGCCTGACAGACACCTTTGTCTGTCCCTAGGCTTGTTGCTGAAGACAACACTGAAGACTGCTCACAGTTGTGGTGCGACTGGTGCGAGGTCTGATGTGAGGAAACTTAGGGGCCCACTGACCAGTCCTTGCACATCTCTGCTCCTTTTCTTCCTTCCTTCCTTCAGAGCTCAGTCCACTGGTCAGTGGGTACCACACCTTTTATGCTGACCAAACAGTTAAGAAATTCATGTTTTTATTCTGTGCCCATTGATTCAATTATCGATCAACATGATCAGGTGCACTTTAACTCCAGTATCTAGGAACTGGTATTTATTACACAGGAACACTTGGAACAACCAGAGATTCATCTCCTTGTCTAGGACAGATGGGAACTATCCAAACATTTTCATCTGCCGAGCTTAGTAAAAAACCGATAAGACCAAAATAAGAATTCTTGGGACTTATTCTGGGGAAAGACATATTGACAGATCACCAGGATAAGCCCACCACCTCCCAACCCTGGAACAATGGAGTACTTTAGACATTTTAAAGGCTTTCTTGATTTGTTCAGGAGTCTTCAGATTTGTCTGTTCTTGTATTATCTGATCTGCTTCACCCATCAGTTCCCTCATTAAGCAAGAGAGATTCTGGGAATTTTAGTAGGAGTTTAGGATGTGGCAGACATTGATTGTTTTGCTTTTCCATTTTCAATCACGAAAATGACATTCAAGTACCAAGCAAGACAAGTCATGGATATTCAGCTGTGTGATTAGGAGGGCTGAAGCAGAATATGCATGTGTATACAGAATACATCTGCAAACCAGGCTGTGATTTACTGCTAGGCTTAAAAATGCTTTAAAGACTTCTAAGCACAGGAAGAAATATGCTGTTAGTAAAGCTTCCATGTTATCAGCCCAGCTAAATAATGATGTGCAATGTGTCATGTGTAAAGAATATATTAATGCTTGGATAAATATTTTCCTAATGTCTGCTTGGTTGATATCTCCTTGGCATATAACCAGCGGATAGTAAATAACACTCACCACTCTGTTTACTTAAGGTCTATTTTCTTTCTTGTCTTTTACATTGGCAATAATTCTGGGGGCTACAGGGAAGGAAAAGGCTGAGGGAACTGGAGCCTTATAAAATGTTTGTTTTCCTTACAAATTTAACGAGAAATAAACTGTTTATGCTTTAGTGTTTCACTGCCATGGAAATGTTAGATGATTTTGTGTGGCTGTCAAAGTGTTTCATGTGTAGCCAAGCAGTAGCATTGTAGAGAGAATGGGAGGGGAGGAAAACAAGAAACTTAAGGAACACAATGAAAAAACCAAATAAATCCACTTTACCTCATAGTTCCTACTATGTTATTTTCCCTTGCTCATAGGCATGACTTAATGCCGGTTACTTCCCTTAGCTTCAAACTGCATTTGTTTTCATCGTCTATTTTGACAACCTCTTTCCCCCTCAGGCTCATCTCTAATTGAATTTGTCATGCAATCCTCACCTCCCTGAAATGGTTTGTACAGGAGGGAGACTGGGAGGCAGCTGGACCCAGGTTGGTTTCTGTCGTGTTACCTCCAGAAATCAGCCTATTCCTGTCCTACCTTGGGAGCTCAGAGGCTTTGCATTGTCTGGTATCCCACAAATGTGGCTGTTGTACTTCCAGACCTAATCTGATACCTTCACACAGCTCTCGGTGGACTTCCAGTTCAGATCCCTACCAACTCCTGCCCTTCTCTGCTGTTATCTATGTCACAAGGTAGAAATGGTCTTAAATAGCTGTTTATTTTGAGATTATATTTCTCCCTGAAGTCCCAAAATAGCAGCTTTCCATCTAAATTCTGTTCTTTGTGACTTCCTTGTATATCGAGGGATGTCAGTAGGGTGCACAGAGTGGACTGTAGAGCTCCCCAAGCAAGGAGGCAGACCTGAAATACTGTACTTTATTCAGGTATACAGGCATGACAGAACTTGGCATGTGATGTCTAGTGAGGCCCCAGCTGTGATTTGTCCAAGTGGTCAAGAAGGAACTTAAGAATGTTATTTCTTTATTTTTCTCACTTCAGATGTCCTCAAGCCTGTCAGCCTCAAATACTGTGCTTTTATTCTTAACAAAGCAAAAGAACACTTAAAAAAACAACCTGAAGGCAAGTTCCCATGCAGGTACATGTTTTCTGTCTTAAAGAGCTGACTACCTTTTTCTCTCCAATTCCACATTAACAAAATGAAGTTCTTCTCACACCTAAAATAAGGTTTGTTTGGTTTTTAACATTTCTATTGCTGAATTCAGCTGAGCAGTTCCACCCTGCAAGCTCAAGCTGATAGCATTAGGCATGGGGGAGAGATATTAACATAAGAACACTCATCTTGTTCTTTAGCATAAGTGGAGCCATCATGTTGTCTTCATCTACTCCAAAGCGCTGTGTCAACATGTCCCTGTAACAAAAGTGTTCATGGTATCTAGATAACACGTCACATGTTTGACACACCGCTGTGTTATCTCAACTGGCCAAACACTAAAGATAAACAGTGTCATGGAAGTGCACACGTGCTTTAGACAGGGTTTGTGGTCAACTCTAATTTACAACCTTTGTATCTGACTGCAGCATAAACAAAAATATGACAGACTTGTATTGTCTGCTTTTGAAAGACAGCCTGTAGGAAATGTCGCATTATGAAATCAGAAGTGCTGCACTTCAGAAGTCAGAACATTTCCTACCTCTCCCTTCCAGGTGCCTAAATGCAAAAGAGATAGACACTTACTAGTATTTTAACTAACTGGTAGTTAAGTATTTTCCTAAATGCACACACCTTCTAGAACGTATGTCTAAAAATCATCAAAGTCAAATTATTCCATTGTTTTCAATAGATTCTTTTCCTTTGAACTCCAAATCTCTCCCTTCCCCCTTTAGTCCCTCCTCAGAAACAAATCCTTTTTTGCTTTGTATTGTCAGACTAGAAAGGAAATACTTTGAACCCTCCAAAACCCTGTTGTTTCACTGATGAATCACAGCATACAGTGGTGGGCTAAAGGGGTTACTTTTCCTACAGCAGTGCAATCTGGAGTAAATGAGAAATCAAACTACTTACGGCAATGCCATTGTTAAGTGGATAAATATTTCCAGATAGAGGATTCCAATTTGGTATATGATTTTCTTTCTCTTACACACAGATGATGTGAGAGCCTTGCAAATAAAGGATATAATGTCAGGGGGATGGAGGTAAGAAATGAAGATCAATTTCCTTTTCTTCTATCTTCACCTCCCAGGGAGAAGTTAATTTTGGCTGTGTTCAGTCTCAGTTCACAGAAGGAGGAATGCTAAAAAGCTTTATTCTTGTACAAGTCAATTGCCAAATTAAATGGAAAGGGGAAGCAAAAATAATAAATAGTAAAGATAGAATGTGAATCAGGGGGGAAAAGCCAACATCCTCTCCAGAGTTCAGCTCTCACCCCTTTGGCACCTTTATTTGCCAGCTCATTAGGAAACATCTTCTCAATATTTTGCTCTAATTGAAGTGGACAGATGCTGTTTCTCCACAAAAGGAAGTGGTATGAAGAAAGCCCATCAGTCAGGTTGGCATTTTCTGTTGTTGCATTTTGTATTTATTGACCTTTCGTGGGGTTCTTTTGCTTCCCACAAATAAACTCAATGAGATAGACATAAGTCCCCTGGCAACAAGGAAACAGAAATCATGCCTGTAGTCATATGCCCTGGTCTCCACTTTCAGAAAGCTTTGCCAGGCCCAGGTTTGACAGACCAATTTTACATATATCTTTCACACGCTGTCAACAGCCCTTTTTATTTAGAATAAACTAAGTACTGAATAGGCAGAAATATCTGGGCTTAACCAAGATACAGGATGGAAAGGCATGGCCAAATGATGTTCTATGTACACTGTGGTGTAAAACATCTGAAGCCCATGGGGTTCCATTGTAACTGGCAGGAAGTCCAGCAGAAAACCAGCCATCCCTGCTCTGAATTCCCAGCCTCATTCCCCACATCTTGGCCCATTTTAAGGAAACTCTGGGTAAGGTTTAAGGACTGAGTTTTGTAGGAGGTCAACGGGGAGGCTTTTAAGTCCCCAGTGGCCTCAAAATCCAGCAGAGCAGGACTGGATTTGGTTCCCATGGCTCTGCTTACTGGCTGTTCTGAAAATTAAGTCCAGAGGTATCCATGGCAGTGTAAGCAATAGATGTCTTTTAGCTTGTGTCTAACCTGGATAAATGTTCACCCTGAGGCTTGCATTCCTTCCAGCCCCCAGCAGAATCTGGATACACCTGCATCCAGGTGGAAGCTCAACAGAGCTTCCCCATGCAGAGGAGCAGGGAGGGTTTCCAGTGCACACTGAGTATTGGTGTGAATCTCACATCACTGATGTATCTAATTACCCCCAAAGTCACTCCCCCTCTATCTATTCTTTGTCGCTTTGATTCAGCCTCTTCACTAATACAGCCTCATGTTCCTGAGCACAGCCTGCTCTGTTCTGCATCAGCAGGCTGATGGAGTGTAACAGTCCAGTCTAAAATCCATCGAAAGCAGCATAAGGGTTCCCATGGGCTCACTGGGGCTTTGCAGTGACATATGGCCTGCTGCTCCCTCTGCACCAAGCTCATGAGGGATAAGGGAGCTGGTTTGGAAACTGCAGCTATTGCAATAACTGACATTAGCTCACATTAGTCACAGATCAAGGTGATTGCCAGAATTGCCGCTGCAAACTCCATCAACTGATCCCTGCCAAGGCTAGCTAAGCTGTTAACCTAAAACATCCCCCTGCGCCTTCATATAGTCTGTTTTATTGTGCTATAAACCAGTGGTTAAATAAGCAGTCCTCATCCTACACTATGTAAAGGAAGAGCAGTGCTTCTCAGGAGAAGAGAGCCATGGGTTTGCTGCCTACAAGGTTATGCCTGCTCTCAAAAATGTGCATACATCATCTGGGAAATCACAGCCCCCAAAGGCATTGAAGCCAGGCATTTCTTCTAGGACAGACACGAGGTGGTGCTCGTATGTACACAAGTGGTGGCCTGAGAAGTGAGGAGCAGAGCCTGCAGCATGGCTGGGAGCAGTCCTGTGCAGGGCAGACAGAGCATCATTACAACAGTTCTCTGTGTGTGTGCCCAGAACTGGCTGTGTGGAGCTGGAGTTAAGACAGTGCACAGGCTGTGGGAGTGATGAGGTGATTTGGAGCAAAGAGAGCTTAATTAGCGCACAGTGACCCTTTAACAGTGGTTTCCAGTGTGATGAAATACCCACCACCAGTGATCAAAACTTACAACGTAATCACAATGCATTTTTCTTGGAAATATGCGTTTCCTTCAAGCTTTCATGTTTTTCTCTTTTTAGTTCAGGGAAAGGATAAAACATACCTCTAACACAGACTTGAAGCTGTTATTCCCCTCTCTGCTGTTAATCGTCATGGCCAGCTCTGATTTTTCCCCTCTCTGATTTGCAGGCTTGCCAAGTTTTCCAGTGCTGCAGGGAGAGAGCAGGACCCAACTCTGGTTCAAGTGACCCATTGATAAGGACTGTTTGGGCATCAGGAGAGTGTGCTGTGCTCTTCAGCTTCTCTGTCTGAGGGACCATGTGGGACTCCTACAGCTCCACAGGGAATGGAATCTAGCGACCCTGGGTAAGTGATTCCCAAAGAAAGGGTCACCCTACAGTCGTGATCACAAATCAGGTATGTCAGTAATACAGGGGAATTGCTTCCAGTCTTCATACCTTTCCTTCTCCACTTTCTGCCTTCATAAGACACTGACCTAACAGGCCCAGGATCCATGTTGCTGAGTATGTGGAGATGGACCAAAAATGTGGTTGTTTCTCCCTTTCTGTGAAGTGGGATGACAAGCTAAGATGGGAGGAAAGGGAAAGAAGAAAATGTGTCAGTGAGACAGTAAAAATCACTGGTTAAAGCCAGGTAGCCACAGGGGTCAATGACAGAGCGGGAAGAGGAGACATCCTAAAGAATTTTGATGGCAGGCCTTGGTGGCATTTGGCATGGAGAAGCTTCTGGAATAGAAACTCAAGCAAGGAGTGCAGTGAGGTCCACCAGGCATTGCGGTCAGACAAGCAGACCTTACCTGGAGGTAAGGTATCAAGTTTGGGGTGAAGAGAGTTAACTGGAGAAGGCTGGGATTGGTTTCACAAGAAGAGGTGGGAAGGAGGATGGTGCTCAGTATGGTCCAGACGACCCCATGTTTAATTGGTAAGGCAAATATTTGGGGAGAGTGTTGGAGTGGAGTTGTGCCTAGCTATAGCAGCAGGTATGAACTACTGAGAACATGAAGTGAACATATGACTGGATCACAGTATTTTCAAATGCTTCTATGCTGGATTGTCCCAGAGCAAACCTGCATGGTGACAGTCTTGTCAAACATCACATCTCCCTTTCATCCCTAGGACTGATTAGTGAAACACACATATTGTCTCAGCAATGTCCTCAGCCTTTTTCAGTCCCCCTCAGTTGCTCTGACCCACATCTCCTTTCAGACTGTAACTCTGTGGAGCAGACTGTTTTTCAGTGCAGAGACTCATGTTGTTGATCTGTGTTCAGCCCCAAGCAATACTCAAATGCAAAACCATAGCTGTCCTGGCACACCAGGAGCCTGGGACAATGAGTCCTGACACTGGGTTTTCTGATGTCTCTAATAAGATGCAAACTTGACTTTTCTTTTTGCAGTTGGGGCACTTGATCTCCTCTCAGGAGATAGATGTTGTCTCAGGTGCGTAAGAGCTGAGATTGCACTGAAAGTATCCTCCCATGAGCGGCATTAAGCCCTCTCTCTTCTACCCATTTGCCCTGGTTTTGTGACATGTAGGAACATAATATGCATGAGACTTCCCTCATGTGTTCAGTTCTGCTGAAATTGGCCCATATGTTCAGAAGCTGTAAGGGGGTAGGGTGGGGTAACAGAAAAAAGATGGATTCATCAGAAGTACAGCTGCAAAATACTGCTAATTGCATGGTCCCTTACTGCTCGAACCGGGGTTTCCGTTAGCAAATTAAGCGCACTCCAGATGAGATACACCACAGATGGGAGTCAGCCACAGCTCTGCTCACTCTCTTGAAAGCTTTTGGAATATTGCTCTTTTCATTTCCCTTGCTGACAGGGCCTCAAAGGACAAGGGCTGCAATTGCAGAAGACGCAGCAAGAGCCTGCTGACAGGTGATTAACAGCTCCTGGATGCTGTGAGCCTGACCACACTTCTGACCACGGGAGCAGTTAAACAAATTATCAGCAGGGCGGTTTTGTGGTTAA
>JAVHNF010042781.1:7731-19559 GCA_034783455.1 Micropsitta finschii
CTTCTCTTAGTGAGAAACTGCGTCCATGTATCTAGGGACTGTTACCTTAAAGTCTCCTAATGCTGGATATTATACATAAATTTCATTGCAAGAATGCATTGCCTGTGATCAAAACAGATATGAGAACAAATAGGTTATTATTCCTTTTTATGGATGCATGATCAAGTTAATCCAATGAACTTTATTTCAGCAAAAGCCAGGCTTTTAAAAGATTGCTACCTGTATAAAATGTGCAGATATGGCCTACACATATAAGATTAAGATATATAATGGTAATACGAAATTACTATTGGAATGGAGTGCAGACAATAACTAAAGGTAAATCCAACCTCCGCCTTTCTTTGGCAATGAAGATATCCAGAGATAAAGGAAATTCTACTGTGCAGCATATGTATAAGATAGAAAGATTTTGCTCAGATATCAGCATTCCCTTCCTATCAAGGAATTATGTATTTCAACTTAGAAACTGAAGAACGAGTTGGGATAAGCTAAGAAAAGCATTTGATTCCTCACTATTCTCAGGGAGATACAGCAAACATTCACAAAATATACCACTGGGATGCTTCAGGGGTGTCTATCTGTGATGCTAGGCCACTCTGAAAACCAGCGAAGGGTTTCTTTTTCCCAGCTGTCGCAGAAGCCTCCAATACACATATAACCCCTTTTGAATGTTAACTGTGAACAGAAATGTGAAAATAAATTAGAAAAAGAAGAGTCACTCACTACCATATAGTCTATCTAGGGCATAAAAGCATCAATAGCTACATCATAGCACTCATTTACACAGAGCATTCCTGCTGTATCTGTTGTGATTGAACTCTGAAGTAGGTTTTCCTCTTGAAAACCTGTCTAAGGAATGCTATGTGCAGTAACAGCAATATCCATAAAGATGGACATCAAGTGGCACATAAAGAGAAAAAATTCATAAACTCACAACATTATGAATTTAGCAATACTGCAATGTTTATTTTCTGTGGGTCATGTTTCTTTCCTCCATGAAAAGCTACAACAATAGCTGGTTAGAAAAAGATCTTTTTCCAAATACACAAACATCAGGATCAGCAGTTAAAGTGCTAACATAAGCACAGAAGTAAAAAGGGCAATTTAAAAAATTGCACACATAAAAGTAGAACAGAAGCACCATGTCCAACAATGTAATGCTCAAAACAAGTATCTTACCTGTAATTATTGCTTTTCAGGTTTTGTGAAACTAATCTGAGATTTAACCAACTACATGTGCCCAGACCAAAATTTGGTGTAGGGTGGCAGCATTCAGAAGTATAAAAATAACCTTAATGCCAAATAGATAACCTAGTATACTTGCTCATTACCATTCTTGCTGCTACTAACTATATCTGCAGAAGGACAAGGCTAGTACAATCATTAAGCCAATCTGCCATCTACACTTTCTCCAGTGGGAAGAACTAAGAAAAGATTGATTCTAAATGACAGGAGCCCAGTGTGTGGGGGGGAGGAGAGGCAGAATACCAGGCATAGAGATGCACAAGTCCTGGATATCCAGAATACCCCTAGCCATGGTAAGTCTCACAGAATCAAGGTAACCTTTGACACACAGAGTCAATGTGGCCTTATCCTTTGAACAATCTTAGAATGAAAGAAGAATTGCAACTGAAAGAAATAGAAACAGTCTTATAAAAGCATATTTTGATACTGTTAGAACTAAAGAAGCAACCCCAAAGGAACTTCTGAGGCAAGAAATTACAGAACCTGCATATGAGGACATCATAGTAATTGTGAAGTACCCAAAGAACAGCCTAGAACAGCATTAAGATAATAGAAACCATAAAAAATTTCATAAATGTGACTTAGGTAAACAGCTCATGCATACATCCACAAAGGAGCATAAAGAGATAACAGCAGGTGGGAGAATCAAGACATACCCTGACCCAACTACTCTCATACTCATCAGGAAGAGCCATCAATACACTAAAGGCCCATCTCTACAAGTCCAGCAGCACAATGGCAGGCAGAAACCCAAATTACAGACTCAGAGGAATAGACACCCTGTTGGGACCGTTCCCAGGGCTGTCCTGTGACAATCTCCAACCCGTTGCCCAGGAGTGACAGACACTGAGGCAATGCTGGAGCATATTTCAGGCTGAAAAGTGCTCCTGTCTAGGGATATGGGAGACGTGGGAGCAAGACTTCCTATGGGATGTTTAGGGAGGAACCCAATCCAGGGAAAGGGATGAATTCAGGTGATTTGGAGAGGAACGTGTGTGAGAAAATAGAGGAATAAGGGGGAAAAAGGGGCAGATCACATATACATAGTTAGCTCTACAGTACAATAGTCTGGCCATGTTCTGCTCTCAATCATACTGAATTTCATTTCTGTTTTCCTGAGTGAGGGACTCTATTCTGTGTGTATGTATACATATATACATACATATGTATATACATGCCAGAAATTGGGTCAGACAATGGGTGAGTGAGCCTGTGTCTCTGTGTTGCCAGAAACTGGAGCAAAGGAGGTTCTAGAAACTGAAGTGGGACCATGGGACAGAAGGCCTGTGTATCCATGGAGCCTGCAACTACAGGGAGCATGGGGGTGTGAGATAGTGTGTGGTTGCTGATGAAGATCAAGCTGGAGTAGTCAGCAAGTAGGTGAAGTAGCCTGGGAGCCAGCTGTGTGTCTGCATGTTTCTGCGGTTGAGACCACACAGGGAGCTGGCTGCCACATGAGACCAGGGTGAAGGTTAGATTTTGCAGACCAAAACATGAGCAACAGGCTTCTGCAGAAGTCACAAATATTATCTTGGAGGTTTAGCCAACTCTGAACATCTATATTAAAAATACTAGAGAAAAAAGTGGTGTTCTAAGGCAGATTTGGGCCAGTGGGAGGTGTGTCCTAGGAGTCTACAGATTAGACAGTCTGTGCATGCGTTAAGTACATGCAAATTTAAATAGCTTTAGTTTGAGAAAGAATCTACCCAGAAAAACATGTTGATGAGCACTGTCTCTCCACTTAAGTAGTTTGTATGGTAAAAACTAAACAAACTAAACCTCAACTAAAGTCACATGAACTAGCTTAAGTGAACTAGAACTCTATTTACTTCAAGTTGGAATCAATTTCATTTGAAGGCATTTCATTTTATTCTTATATATAGATATTTTATATATATATTCTTATATATATTCTTATCTATTAATAGTTATATCAGCTTAAATGTTATAAAAAGTTAGGTAACATGTAAAGGAGAAGCACTTTAATCTCTTGACAATGTCACACAAATGAACAGGCAATAAATTAGTCATGCTTTATTAAAATGATCTGTCATACATAAGGTCACTTTGCATTTGACCTGTATCTAACCAGCTTGGCTTCATCATTCTTTATGGACTACTCATCTGGAAGTACACTGGCTGCGTACACTCCATAATACTATGGCTATATTCAGAAAGCAGTATGTTCCTGGCTAATACTGGTTAGCTTTGCCTTCTCCTTACAGTCAAGACCAATTTGCCTGCAGTAGCTAAAACAGAGAAAGCTTTCATCGGTTATGACAGAAGGATTCCTCTGTATTCCAGCTGTCTATAGGGACAAGCTGGGATTTTGCTCAGTTCATAGTGAACCTTAGTAACTCCGGCTTGTCATTGATGAGTCAGACAGATCCTTGGATCCACTCCAGAATTCTGTCCTTGAAAATAATTCAGTCGTCCTGATAGGAAAAAAATGTTAACTCTCATTTGGCATCATTCTGCACAAGAACACTGTGAGAACAGCTACTAACTAAATTATGAAAATACCCAGTCCAAAACCAGATCAGCAGGCAGCATCTTTAACATACTTATACATGAATGATTTTACTACTGAACCATGTTTTAAAACTGTTGTCAGTGATGTCTCCATGTATGATCTTACGTGATCTGAGCAACCTGCAGCGATGCGTACGGCTAGTGCAAAAGATCAATGCATCACATTATTCTTATAGAGGGCAGCTCCACACCCTTTGTAACATGAGTTGAAGCTCCCCATATATATATGAGGTAGATAGGTTCTACACATTTGTGAATCAGACCTATATGCTTTGTATAAGATCTATACATTGATCAAGATCAACCAGGAACAGGGTTTCATTGCGTTAGATAATATCAGGCTATACAATAAAGACAAGTAATCAGACAAACTTGATTATATCTTTTTTCAGTGTATATACAATACATATCATACATAAATACATACATATATTGAAATCCCTTTATAAATAAATTCTGGGTTCTTTCAACTCTTCCCAGACAACTGCTATTTAGTGAAACAATAATTATTTTTCTGTAAGCACAGCAATGGAAGTGGATCTTCTGAAGGGTTTTGAAAACCCTTACATATCTCATGATTGAAAGATACACTTGCGTGAATATACCTATGAACATTTAAGCACAGTATATAACATCAGTATTTTCTTTGGAAGAACAGAACATGTTCTCAGATAGAACACTCCAACTGCGTTTGTAAAAATTAGATGACACTAAAATAAAAAAAACCACACTAATATTTCTCATATCAAAACCAAACTGAAGCAAAGCCCTGTTTCTCTTTCTCTCAAGAATACAGATAGGATGGCGCATTTTATTAGGAGAGATATTCTTTTAGCCAGTCTTTTTCCTAATTCAACTGACCTTGGATGTTTAGTAAGAAAAGTTATAAAGAGTTTTTTCCAGAATACATTTCTGTAGGTTCAACATAGCATTCCTATCCATCATAAATTCATGGTGTTTGTGATTTTAAACATATTCTTATCACAGACAGGCAAAGTCAATATTTACTGTAAAAGGAGATTTTAAAACCTCAGAATGATTAATTATGCATACTGGAACACTTACTGACACTTATTTAAGTGGAATAAAAATTCCTGAAGCTCTGGCACTGGAAGCAGCACTGGGAAGAGTAACAATATATATCACAAATTTTGAAATATGAATGCTGTTAGAACTATGACCTCATTCTGCAATTAAAGATTGTTCATCATAGAAACCAACCTGAGATGAGAGTCTTTGTTATATCTCTAGGACACACAGAACAGAGCTTGGTTCTATGGTCTGCAATTCAGCTAGCTTTAATAACCTCGCCCTTCCTAATCTGGGTTTCCTCAGAGTAATCCTATCAGACACCAGCAAAATAGACACCAGAAAAAATACATGATTCCATTTCCTCTCAATCCTTGAAGCTAATCTCACACCTCATTCCCAATTTACGCTGAGATATAAAGAAAGAATCAGAAATAAACCTATAGCAGAGTCTTAAACCCTGAATCAATGCAATCCACCACTAGCTATCTTGACAAATGAGAATATAACAGATGTAAGAGTCTGATATTTTGTCTTTACATCCAAATAGTATTACATAAACCATCCACATGATATCCCATACTCTGAGTTCAAAGCTTCCATATCTTCATTTCATAACAGCAGCAACAACCTCTAACCCTTTCGGACAACCTGCCATAAACTTAACCTAAACTCAGAAAAGCGAAAGAATGCAACTCCAGCAACTAACTTCAAAAATATGAATGCTGAGATATTAAGGCTCTTGAAGTCTATCAATGACCTATAACATACAAACAACATATTTGTGTTATTTTATTGTAGAATAAATTTCTTTTATTTATTGTATAATGCTTCTTCAGTTACTCAGACTCTACAGCCCCAAGCTGACAATGAGCAAGGCAGAGAACATCAGAAGCCTGCAACAGTACAGTTTTGCAAGGTAACTGAAAGTAAGCTAGATCAAAATGAATTCAAAATAGTACTAAAACCCCTTCCTATCCATAACATAAAATATTAAACAATCAGAGTCTGTTCTCCGGAGTAACACAGTTTTAAAATTGAGGTGCACTTAATGTCTTTGCCAGAATGCTAGCAGAAAGTTACCTGGCTGCATCAAAGTGCTAACCTTATTTTTTCCATCAGCATTATATTAACTTTGTTAACAAGAACACAAGCTAGGAAGGACATTTGAAAGATAAAGACAGATATGACAAAGATATTATAGAAATTATAGATACTGCACAAAAAAAAATAATAATAGCACCTGTTCAGATTACATCCCTTCAATTCTTTCTCTCTGTTTCTCAACTGGATTAACATGTTCAATAAGAATCATGATTAGTGTGAAATTAGCTATTGCAATAAGCACAACTAAGCAAAACCAGTCCACTGATCATGTTTTCTCAGAGGCTTAAACACTGTGTTACAGAATGGTAATCATTATTATCCGACATACTGCATAACCTAAAATGGAATCTTTGCAACATCCAAACTTTAAAACATAGAGCTATTATAAAATGATATGTTTAAGTGCTGTTGGCATAGTATAGAAAACCTGGATAAGAGAGATATTGGATGAAACTGGTTCTTTGGTACAAAAATTACTAAACCAGGAAATGTTATTAACTAAGGAGAGTCTGAACATAAATCCATCTTGTGCTCAAACTAATCAGAATGGTAGGACAAAAAAAGCTTTCCAAGTATAAAAATATAGAATTGATGCCTTAATTTCTCCTCTTATCAATATGTCATGCCTGAAATAAATAATATCAAAACAGAAGTGTGTGACAGAACATGCATTTCCTTTGCTGTGCTTTGCCAACAGAGGTCAGAATTACCTTAGGAGCATCGAAAGCATTACTATGATCATGACTGGAATTTATCAGCACAAAATAACTTTCACAAAGACAAATAACGTACATTAACTAGAAAGGCTAAAGTTTCACAACTTTACATATTACAAAGGTCTTCCAAACCTTTTGGGTAATTAACAAGAATATATCACCACTTAAAACTTCATGAACTGTGCTACTGAAATAATTACAAAGATCATACCCATCGCATCACCAAAAAAAATATTTGGTAGGATGTACTAGTAAGCACTTGGACCACTCAGAAAAAAAATAGTCATCCAACATGATGCCTCTTGAACAAAATAATTTTTGACACATAGTTTATAAGGCAAAATGTAATTACAGTAAAAATATTCACTAAATCTGCAGTCTATTTATGTTAGAATTCTCTATTCAAATCCATTAGGAGTTATTGTTTCTATTCTATTTAAAAGTCTTATCAAATGTAGAAATTAAATCCAAGACTAAGAGGTTTAAATGACACAGAAGCTTCTACTACAAAGGAAGATCTGGCTGATGTAGAGCTTCAAGCAGCGTAAGAAGAACAAAAAACCCCAAACATTTCTAGATGTATCTAAAGTGAACACTATATTTCTCAATTCTACAAAAACAATGAAATACTGAGAAAGAAACTAAGCATTCTTTGTATCTCAAATAGTTCTACTGGGGTGTGTTTTCTAGAAAATGAAGCAGCCATCTACTCTATAAGTATTGCAAGTTTTCTGTTCAATTGCAGCCCCATGGATTATAAACTTTTCAGCAATCTTAAAATAAAAATGCTAAATCTGGGGGAAATATTTCTAGAATGTTAACTGAATAATCTTGTCATCTTTCTGCTCCTTAAAATAGAACTGATAGGACACTCCACAAAATCTGTTTTGGCAGATACCTTTATGTAAAATATATTATAAGACTCAGCCATTACAGGAATAATTTAATGTACTTTCTGAGCTGCCTCACTGGTAAAAGATATCTGGAGAACTCAAATTTGGGTACAAATATTCCTTCCAATACCACGTTGGAGAAGAGATCCCAATTCCACAATAATGCACCATGGAAAATGATTCATCCCAACACTCACTCCCTATAATCTACTATTACCACCATGGTAGATGCAGGACTCAAGAAACAATTACTACAATTTGTTCAGCTGTGTTTAATATAAACAGTGTTCCTAGCTCTTTATATAATACGGCAATGAAAGAACAATCCCTGACTAAATATCTTAGATACTAGGCTAAATGTAACACGTAAGGATAAAAGGTATGTGATACACTAAAAACAGTTATGAAATGCAATCATGAGATGGCAGATTCCATCTTGTTTTCCTTCCCTTATATATATAAACCATATTTATTTGGTTTTTTTTTTTATATTAAAGGTCATTAAACTTTCATTTTCAGACAGGAATGGATCCTTGTTTGTGAAGTCTCTAGAAAGGTGTAGATTTTTGGAGAACTATGGAGAATGAAGGCCTGTGACATATATATGGGGTAGGTTCTCTGGAAGCTACTTAATATTAACTTTTAAAAGAATTCAGACCCACCACCCCTGGAATACCCCTACTGAATTTACCTTTACTGAGTTTAGTTGAAATTTCACTTACCTTTAATCATGGGAACAAAGATCTTTTCCTACATCTTATTTTAACAGCACTTTCAAGAAGTAGATTTGTTTGTTAGTTCAATCTTAGTAGTATAATTATTCTGTTAAATAAAGAAATAATCATTTCACCAGAGGGTGCATAATCTGATTTCAAGTAGCAAGAGGGTTGTTTTCCTCCAAGGCTGAAGCCTGACCACTTCTCATACTTGGAGTCATATAAGAATACATATCCTTCTAGTGGAATTAAATTTAAAGTGGCTGAGGCTTCACCTAGGAAAGTATTAAATGGAACCAAGACTCTGTTTAGGTCAGCTTTCCTGAGTAGCTGATACCCAGCACCGAGCAAGAGCTATAGAAAAAAAGAGATTAATTCCTTAAATTGTACTGCTGATGTAAGGCCTGACTAGTTGCTGTTTCATGGCTGGTCTCTCTTGGCACTACTATGCAGGCAAAGAACCTCATATAGGTGTGTCTGACATAGCTTAAATAGTGCAATTCTAAGAACGTTTCTTTCCCAGTGGGCAGGGGTTGTAGTGAAAGGTTTAGAAACGACCTAAACACTAGAATTCAAGAGAATTATTGAAGAAGAAGAGAAGCAACTATTCAAGAGAAGTTTCCTCTCTTGAAGAAGCCAACTGAAAAGAGTGCAAAGTGATCTGAAAGAACTTGGCATCTTAAAGGGCGTAAAAGCTCATCCCAGATTTACATGAAACACCTGCACTGACAATGCACTTACGACTTGAAAAAAAGATTGTACCACAGCAGTACTCCTTTAATATCTATAATCGAGACACTGAATTAACTTGGGGTACATTACTAGCACATAATTGCCAGCCATCATCAAAATAATTCCCTATAGACTTCTATAATGCCAGTTCGTAGTAGTCAGAATGCACAGACAACCTGTCAACATTTTCAATATAAGAGTAATCAAAGAAAGTTGAAAGGTTTATTTCTCCTTGGGCACACAAATAAAATATCAGGATTTAGTTTATGGTTGCAGAAATTTTAAAACTATGCTAAATCTACAGAAAACAAAACAAAACAAAAAAACCAACAAACAAACAGAAACAAAATTTCTGGCCTTTTTGTGAAACAGAAAACTTCAATAGTTCAACAGTGAATGAAGGAATAGATTCTCATGACAGTGAAAAAAATAAAATTAACCTAGTTGATCACATAGTTCTGCCACATAGGAGACAAAAATTTAGTAACAAATCCAGGGCATGAAATCATTTCAGAACGGATTTGGAGGCTTTTTTAAATGGCAAGATGAATTTTACAACTTCAGTTTTGTAGCCACCACTGCTAACAAAAATCTTCACCTGAATGTAGACTGATACAGGGCTGTCTCTTTAAATTTGCAAACAGAAAGAGTTTTTCTTATAGGCTTTTATATATCCCCCAGTCACTTTGCACAACCCAAAATCTATAACAAATTTTTCCAGACAATCATGATTAGGTAACTCTAATCTCCCAGTCATCACAAATGAAGTAGAAAGAAGACTTCATAGGTGAAAGGGACCTAGTTGAACACTGGAAATTTGGCCTACTTATCAGAGATAGTAGTTCCTATAATTAATTGGATGGTTTCTCTAGAAGGAAGAACAAATTTGTGTCTTGACAGAACAGGTCAAGGATGAAAGTAAGAGTTGGATATCCACAATCACAATGAAGGATGTCCTGAAACTAGGCATTACATAGTGCCAGCCTATCACACTTTCTCTGGGAATCCCTGAAAACATGGAAATGAAAGTATAAATCAGGGAATTTAATCAGAGAAGGAGTCAATAACAGAGATTTCAAGGCCTGACTACAGTGGAAGCAGGGTAAGGGACACTTTCTATTGATTTCTGAGACAAAAATACCAGCTTTTGGAAGGCTCAGGTCATAAGATTAAATTATAGAATGTTTTCCCAAATCACCCACTTCACAAACCTAGGTCAAATTGTCTGATAGTATATTCAAAGCTTCTAGGAATTCATATCTTACACTGGGTATACTGATCTGAAAGATTAACCAGCTACCAATGCAGGAGAAAGGATTTCATATCTCCTTATTTATGTGTCACGTTGTGGCATCGCCATGTGCCACCTCCTGTATCTTTTGATTTGGTAAAGAAATATTTGGAATATGCTTTGAACAGGATCTTTCTATAAAGGTGAGTCTACCATGAATACCAGAGTCTTTGCTGCAAGGCTTAGTGGCATCTCCAAGAAAGAAGAGAGATGTGGTGAGGAATTTGGAATAAGAGCATCCTTTTAGAGTCACTGACTGGCATGTGCTGCCGTCACAGAAAATTTAAATCTTACAGGCAAAATTATGGTCTAAATAGTCTTAAAGGACTTTTCAATGTTGCAAGCAAAATCCAACTTTATAATGTCTCTGGATTCTCAAAGGAAAGGGCATTAAATGACACTGGGTAGTCCAGCATAACCTGACAGAAACTTGAAGAGCTGCTGGAAGCTTCATTTTTAGAAAGTTTGAGGAATGTAATTTTTAGGAACTCTCATAAGATTTCTGCATAGCAACTGTAGTCAACTTTACTGAATAAGAGGAGATGCAAATGAAAAGTTAATACCTGTTCAAGACAACTACCTTTCCACACCTAGTCATCATAGTGAAGATGCAAAGACATTCCAGTCCATGTGAGAATAAGGAACTCACTGAGGACATTTGGAGTCACAGAGTCCAAACTGCAGGATTGTACATTGGAATCGTCATAACCAATATTAAGATATTTCCCACAGATAAATCACACTGTGGGAAAAAAGGATCTTACAAACCAAGAGATGCAAACCACTCCTATTGATATAAATATAAAATAGCATTGTATTTTATCGTTCAAACTATTCTTTAAATTCAAGGTGGAACTCTGTTTTCTTTGAAACTTGAAAGAAGCTGGTTTACCCCTGGCTTCCTATGCAACATAACAGAACTGATTTCTGGGCCACTGACATCCAAAGTTTTAAGAAAATGTAAATGGTTCTTTACAATAACAGGGGTGGGAGGAGACACTTTATGTGGATATTTTAACCAATGCCAGCGATGTTCCCTATGAAGATGTGCAAGGAACATAAAATCCCCCTGTTCAAAACATAACTTCAATGAATTCGAAGTGACTTATATTATTGTTTCTTCCTGTTTTGGGGGGGAGGGGAACATTTTATGCTTCAAACATTGTTGGCAGCTTGCCTGTACACAGATCCACAACAGAATCTTACTCTGCAGTGTGCTGCTTCCATATGTAGCCAAACTGCCTGTAATGTCTGTAGCACAAAACAGCACAGAACAGTATTTTATTTTCCTGGAAAGATGAGACTAAACCTTGAAACCATGCACTAAAAGCAACATAACATAAATCTAAAGACATTGTGAGCTTTATAATTAATGAGACAAGTTATCATTCTTATAATTTAGGGCATTATTCATTTAATATTACAATTCCCTGGAAAATGGGAAGAGAGGGGACAGAAGGGGAAGGGAGGGGAGAGGAAAAGAGAGGAGGGGAGGCAAATGAAACAAAAAATAGCACTGGTGCACTGATCCTACTCAGTTATGCAGGGTACTGGTCAACCACAAGAT
>JAVHNF010042783.1:0-10173 GCA_034783455.1 Micropsitta finschii
GCACTATACATACCAGTCAGTGGCAGTTGTTATGTCTTTACTCCCTTAAGCTTCTTTCCTTTCATCTGTTGGTGAAGAAAATAGTCTTGGAGATCTGATTCTATGCTCATAAGGCTGGATGGACTGAGTCCTCGAAGCACACCATGTGTTTGGTATGCAGGACAGCTGTGGTTGCTGAACTCCCCTAAACATAGTTGGATGATGTAGATTTTAATAAGGGTTGTCTAATGAATACATGCAGTAACGTTTTTCAGAGGCTTCTAACTTAGACTTAAATGAGTCTGCACAAAGATAAGGAAAGATTAAGCCCCTGCCCTAGAGATACATCTCTGAGCCAGCTTTCAAGCCCCCAATCCACAGCACGAAGTGGCAGCTATTTTTAACAGTTACCTATTTTTTTAACCCTATTATAAAGCCCTCTGTTTTTATCCCAGTCTTGGAAAAACCTGAACTGTTGCTAAAAAGTTCCAAAAAGTAGTCATCCTGAAAAAAAGCACAAGTATGGAAAACTTTGTCCCTAATGACTGCAGTCCAGCAAGATATAACCTTCTTAAAGTACTGGAGTAGTGCAAAGCTCTCAGGCTTTTTGGGTTTTGCCTGTTTTCTGTTATTTTGTTTGCTTGGTTGGGGTGGTTTTTTGTTTGGTTTTGTTTTCTTTTAATCTAACAGAATTTTGCTGCTCCTGTTATGAGCAATTCGTACTAGTTTAGTGACTTATTTATGGCACAGTCAGCAAATATCAATAGTAAGATCATGTAAGAGAGCACATCTCACACTAGTATTTATCACCCTTTCTAACCTATTTTTGAGTGTCCAAATTATTAACTACTTAAAACGCTGCACAAACTCAATTTCTGCTTGAGGATCCAAGAAGAAGTTGCCTCCAGCAACTCAGATACTTAACACATCATCAAACTGTCTTTTGCAGATTAACTGTTGATATGAAAAACTGCCTAAACCACTAGTTGCTAGAGATGGAAAGCTATAGCTCCCTGTTTCTTCCAGTGTCTCCTTAAGTAAATGTTCTGGCTGCAAAGAGGATAGTAGAATCACAGAATCCTAGAATGGCTGGAATTGGGTGGGACCTTAAAGATAACCTAATTCCAATCCCCCTGCCACAGACAGGGACACCTTCCACAAGAACAGGTTGCTCAAAGCCCCACCCAGCCTGGCCCTGAACACTGCCAGGGATGGGGCACAGTAGCCCAGAGGGGCCTTATTTCATATGGATGTTTCATGTAAGAACAAAACTATGGTGGTCTTTGCAGCCTGTAAGCCTAAAAGTGGTCTCAAAACATGACTGGAAAGAGCAAATAAACTCAACAGACTCACAGGGAAAAAAACTCAACAACACAACCCAAGAATATATCCTACACTTGTAAAATGGGAAAAGCAAGAATGAAAACTGGAAAGAAAGAAATTCTTAACATCTAAAACCAAGTGAAAGCGAGTCAGGGAGGAGGAAGAGGTGTTCATGTTTTAATTTTTTAAATGCCACGCTTGAGAAAGGTCCTTTTGCAAGGCTGTATTTTTAAGAAATCTGTGCACAAATCATGAAACCTCTGCATTATGCCTCTGCCAGCTTCCTCTTTAGAAAACAGCAAAACTGTGAATGCAATCTACCTTGGATAGGACTAGGAAAATTCAGCCCTTTTGACAGTGACATGCTGACTCCATTTTATGCCAAAGGCTACAAATCCATTTCTCTAGTCGGCTGAGCACTCTTGCTTTGCTTGCTCCCGGTATCACCAAGGTGCTGTACAGGATCTGCCCAAAGTGGGTCCCTGGGGCTGTCTGAGGGCAGGAATGGATGTGCCCCTTGCACTGTAGCTGTGTGCTGTGACTGCCAGTGTCAGCCTTGCCTCCCAGCTCTTCAAAGGGCAAAGGAACCCTTATGGGTTTTCCCCATCCACCTCAGCCCCATCTGTTAAGCATGGTTTTTATGAGCTTCTCCCATGTCAGTCAGTAGAGATGGAACTGATATAATCTCAACTTTGAAGTGACTTTATCTCACGTAATTTTGCTGTCCTAAACTAACTCTCCTAGTCCCGTTAACTTCCCTTCAAGTTTCCTCCGCAGCACTCCACCAAGCTGTCATCTCTGCCTGCATCACAACAGGTTAGTAGCTGTTTGTGCAGATCACGAGCTTTTAAAGACTTTTAAGAATTTCTTATTATAGTCTGACTTCAGATAATCCACAGAATGTCTTCAGATATTAAATCAATTTTCTGTCTGACTCAGACGCAAACTAATTTTAACTGACAGTTCATCAGGGGAGTATTATATTATTTAATTACAGTCTCCCTTCCCTATGTGGCTGTAATTCCACCCAATCAGTGGTTTAGAAATATAATTTTCTTCATGTGAAAATTATACTTTTAGTCATGTCCAAGACTTACTGGCAAACACCATTACGGCACCTTAACAATGTGTACCATATAGTATACCTTACAAACCCATTTTTCTATTTGTCACTCCATTACAGATGTCTGCACTGGCAAAAGGTTTTGAAGTGTTACATCGATGCTTCAGTGCTCATGAGTGTTTAGCCAGCTGAGCTGGAAATACACAGCTATTTCACTAGCCATATTCCCAGAACATAATCCAGCATTACCATCTATCCAGTGACAATGCTTTGTTAAACTCTGTCATTTCCAGCAACTCCCAACTCCATCCCTCACAGTTTATTTGCAGGGCTGTACTTCATGTCAAACACAGAATTTCACAACATACTGCTACTTTATTACATGCTGAAATCCAAACCAATTATTGATACAGGTCACCCATGCTAGAAAGCTGCCCTGCCACAAGTGTGATGTTAGTGGATGGTAGCATAGGACTGAAATGTCATAAATTAGAACTAGGAGATGGAGCTAGACCCTTAATTATTTCTTCCTTGTGTCCTCCTTCTTGCCTTATTTTATTGCTTCCATTTTGGTGTAAATACTTCAAAACAAAAAAAAGAATGTTGTCATTATCCCCATCCTGCCTGAAATGTTCCACGTGAAGGAGGTGCCATGCTAAGCAGATACAACACTACAGACACTCTGCTGAAAAAGTATCCAACTTTGAGCTCCTACTCAGAATATTTAAAGATACTGGATAACATCCCTAGGTCCCAAAGATAACTCTAACTTCTAGTCCTGTATCATGCATCTTCTTTGTTAATACTGTGCCAAAGATCTTTATTTAAATTTATTTAAATATACACTGCACTAAAGAATATTTTTCCCAGCTATATAAATTTATTAATATTAAATAAAAAATTGCACTTGATATTGATAAGTGTCCTTGACACAGTTTCATTTTAGGTCACATACAAACATTGGAGAGCTTTTTGAACAATCAAGCAAACATACAAGCAAAAAACCTCAAAAGAAGCATAAATTATTTTCCTTCCTTCCCTTTTCTGCCTCCAAAATTTACTCTGAGATGGTGAGGTAGGTTCTGATCCTAAATCAGGATTTTACAGGCTTTTCTACAAGTTACTGAGCAGCTGATTAAAGTGTGAATTCGGTGTACATTATCTTTTCTGCATCAGTTACCTGTGGTCATTCCTAGAAAGCAGCATAGTGTGCTTTTTTGTCAGCTCACCACTACACTTGAGCAAAACACACTGTGTTTGGCATATGTTAAGAGCTGCTATGAAGGCAGCTGCAACGTGCCCCAGTGTAACGTGTTGGAAATTCATCCCCTTGCTTATTTAGGTAGAACCAGACTCTCCACTGTACATCTCTGCCATGAAACACCATTTCTGAACTCAGCACTTGTCAGATGCAAATCCCAGCTGAGTCTCAGTTAGAATCCTCACCTCTAGCCCCCATCACTCTAGACACTGAAAAAATACACTTAAGATACATGGATATTACAGTAGCTTAAACTAAGGTATGGGAACCTAAAGCCTGCAGGCTACTTATAGCCACAGCTTCATTTCACATGAACTGTAAACACCTTCTCCTTCTAAGGATTGGCATGTGCTAGCACACTGGCTGAGAAACATGCCAGACTGGCCAGTATCACCAACAGCAATCACAAAGCCTTCCCGCCTATGTTATCAAATTAATGCAGCCCACAGCAACGCTGAAGGGGAATATCACAGCAAGGTGCCCACAGCAACAACACTCTGCAAATTACAGCAACTCTGGAGTCCATTGTGGAAGCCCCACAAAATCTATGAACAAGCAACAATAGTGGTAACCTCAGCATCATGACTTTTTTCCTCCCCCTCAGCACATATTGCTGCTTTTCCTTCTCTTTTTCCCATATTTGTTGTCTGTAAGTCTTTCTCTCAATCTTCTCATCTGTCCTAATACACCGTTATTGAAGTCATGGTATCTATACAAAAAGATATACTGAGTCTGGGCCCTTGCACTATTACACTGGTAACATAGAAAAGAGATGAACACAAGAAGCTGGAATTAGCTTTCATAAATGGAGGCAGTTCTCACAGTGTAACTGCATCTTCAAAAAATTTTCCACTACATATGCAGGAGATGCAGTTTTTATTGGCTAGGTATTCAAACTAATTTTCCTTTAAGTAGTGACACTGTTTCTCAATTAGTAATAATGTCAGAGATACTTCCAACATTTCAAATTTCAGACATTTGTGTGTTTTGTAACCTAAGCATAAGAATTTTGAGACAGAAGTGGGTAGATGGTTTTGCCCACATTTTCATATTCAAATCAAGTCAAATTAATTTTTAACTTTTCCTCTTTTAAAGGCAAGAGTACAGCATCTCATAGATCACCCCTCTGCACTGTTTTTCAGGGTATATCTGTCCAATTTTTTCTATGCTTTAGCTATGAAAAAGCATCGCTGAAATTAGGATTCATCTCATCTAACCTTAGAGAATGGTAAGGGAAGTATCTACAGCACTGGAGCTAGGCTCTCTTTGTAGTCCTTGAAAAGAAACAGCCACCAGGCAAGATTCATCCCAAATATTTTAGATGCTTCCCTAGCATGAGATGAATTGCACTCTGATAGTACTGCTTCCTCTGCATTGGCTACACGCTGTGCACTCTAAGTATCTACATTTGTTCAAACCTGTCTGCTTCAATATGTACTTTTTCGTGTCTACTTAAAACCCGTCCATTTAAATTGGAAGGGTTTTGAAGCAAGGACTGTCTTTCTTCATGTACATGTACAACAAACAGGACAATAGTATCACAACTGTATGACTGTGGCCTTTTTTTGCTGCCATAGTATAAAACATCAATAACAACGGTAATGCTAATACCCTAAACAGATTATTAATTACAGTGCATGGAAAACAAAATGGTTTAAATAAGAATTTTATTGGAAGCCTAGCACAAAACCAAACCAAACCAAAAAACAAAACAAACAAACAAAAAAAAACCCACAACCATTGCATGCAACACAACTCTGAAAGGCCAGATATGGTGAGCAATCAAAAAGAAAGCTTTGCCTGGCTTACAAAGTCTCTCGTTGTTATGGTTATGGACTCTGATCTGTTACAGCAGCAACAAATTTTGTTCATGGCCTTAAGCTTTTACAAAGAAGGTGAAAGAGGGACAACTATCATGTTGTCTCCAGTCCTTAATTTAAAAAGAGGAAAAAGAGAAAAAAGGAGGGGAGAAGGGGAAGCAGCCTTTTAAGGTAGGGACAAGTGGAGTTCATCTGTAGTCAGCAAAGGTTTCTGATCCTCCATTTCACAAAGCTGGGCTACACTGCTTTTCCAGGAGACTCCCTCTCTTTCCCAAGCTAACCTACTTCAGAACTTGCAATAGGGGAGAGCCACCTCTCAGTCGTTCCATACATGAAACACTGCAGGCGAAACTTGAGCGGATGTTCTTACTAGGATCCTTCACAAACTATATATTCCCTTTGAACTCAGTCATTACAGCTACTGGCCTGAGCAATAAATATGAGGAGGAAAAAAAGAAGATTCATCTAAATACAAGAGCTTTGGGAAGGAAGGCTGTCCTTGGGAAACCAGCACAGGTGGCTTTGTAGTGAGGAGGATTACAGGACTTCTTCAAGCCCTTAGAGACAGGAAGTGAAATAAAACAGAGCAAGTCAGTCTGCTGCACTTGTATATAAAGAAGTGCACCTCTCAAGACTAACCTGAAATTTGTAAAACCTTATTACAACAGTTCTACAGACCAGTAAGCATTAAAACCTTTGGAAACACCTGATACTCTGTTCTCTAGGTAAAAATGTAATTAATCAAATTATGCATATCTCAACCCTGACTTCATCACCTACACTTTCTTCTGCATAAAACCCCACTGCACACAATAGTCTCCTTAGCACGCACAATTCTCACCTAAATATGTTACTTAACCTGTATTCAGACTGACCTCTCTTCTCAGTCTAACAGTAATATTTTCAAAATAGTATTACACTCCTTTGCAGCCTCCCTCTAATTCACTAAAAGCCTTCTCAAGTGAAACCAATCAAGTGAGTGATTTATGATACAGCTTAGTAAGTTTAATCGAATGACCAGGCTAAATGTAAAAGCCGAATTTACATAGAAGGCTTTCCTTTCACAAATGAATAAATGCTGAAAACATAGTTTCAAGAAAAAAATTGCAAAGAAATAAAAAGGGGGGAGGGGAATAGCAAAGTAAGGTAATTACCTATCTCCCTTTGGTTTTCTTTTTTGTACTGTCTTCCCTTTGGGTCGTCTTTCACTTCCTAAACAGGGGCTCCCACCAGGGCCTGTTACCCGTATTGATTCAAGGCCTTTGGAAGATTTCTTAAAAGTAAATTCCACTGGTTCTCCTTCTTTTAGGCTTCTAAATCCTTCCATGTAAAGCTTGCTCTGTAAACAGGAAAAATACTCTTGGTTACCAATGCCTTAAAAACAATATTTACATTTATAATCAACAGGACAAATTATCCTATTATAGAATACACACAGGTTGAATAACTGTTTTCTCTGTGTGAGCTGTAGCAGACAAAACTGCAGACTATAATCCTGGACACACTGAACACACTATTCAACACTAAACAAGTAACAAAAACCTAATTTCAGTACCAGCAAAACTGAAATAACATTTTCCTTTTCCATGATGAATGTTATAAATGTAAGAAGCAGAGAAAATGCTGTACTCCTAAACCCCCTGTCTAACAGGCATCAAGAAGTGTAAAGGATTTTCAACAAAACAGAAAAGGAACAAATATTCACTTCAGGGCTAATCTGTTTATGATCAAAATCTTCTTAGTTCATATTTCTGGGATGTGACTGCTGCTCAGAAAATAAAGATACAATGAGCAGGAGGAAGGCACTCTGAACAAAGTCTACTGAAATAGGTAATTCAAATATCCTTAGTGAGCTGCTATATTTCTGTTCACTACCCAAAAAGTCTTAACTAATTAGCATGACTTGGTTATAGATTTGTCGTTTCATTCACAGAAATGGAAATTATTATCACCAGTGCAAGTAAAATAAATACTGAAAAATCTTTTGATATTACAATATAGCAGCAAAATCTTGGACAAGCTGAAGTCAACAGGAGCTCACCACTGATTTGGATGCAATGAAAATTTTCATCTCAATTCCTAATAGATTACCTGGGTTTAAATAGTAGGTCTAAATCCCAGGACAATTATGATTAATCAAACTCTTAAATAAAATTAATCAAAGTAAGTGAGACAACTTGGGGGGGAGCATGGATAAAATGATTAAGACACTGGTTGCACTAAATGTTTATTTTAGAAGTAAGTTATACACTACACGAATGAGATCAGTTGGACTCGCAGAGAATACTACAAAATCCATCAATTTCCAAACACTTGCAGTTTATTCGGGAAGTTATAAACATGTTTTCTTCCTTTGCTCACAAACTCTTCATAGCAAAGAGAAAAATGTTTCCTGACTGATTCTTACTCTGTTCTCCAGCATTCACTGGTTGAACCATGGAGTCGAGAAGGTGTCATCCAACTCATTCACATGTCAAAAAGAGCCAAGTGACACTCGACTCTGTAAGTCACATCCACTATCCGACAAGTGCAACTGAAGAATGTGTTCAAACCAGAGGGCAATCCCCAAGATGGGATCCCTGTAATCACATTATGGGTATGGGAGGTCTGCAGCACCAAGCCACTATTTCAGCAGAGCGCAAGAACTGACATCTCAAGAGTTCGTGGCTCATACACAAAGGAGGGAGCTGGTCCCTTCCCAAGGATATGTGTACAACAGGACAGAAGGCAACAGGCCCGAGCTGCTTCACAGGAAACTCCATCCAGACATGAGAAGTAGCTCAACATTGAGAAAATTTAAACAAAGAAGCCCAGAAAAGTGCAGTTCCCTTTTCTGGAAATAGCTAAGACTCACCTTAAAGGCAGATAATCACCTAATCCAAGGCCCTGCTTTCAGTGAAAGATTGGACCAGATGATCTCAAGAGGTCCCTTCCAAGCTTGGCTTTTCTGTGATTCAGCCAGCTTAACCTGAAGCTGCATCACACCTGGCAAGACTGGAAAACAGAATTCCAGTTCCTGGTTCTGGAACAGTTAGGGGACTTGTATCATTTAATTTCTCCTTGTCTTTCTAAAGAGAAATGCCACTGCAGAGTCCACTGCCCACAGAACTAATAGACTAAGTTAAAAAATATAAAATTATTATGAATATTTATTTTAATGAAACCATGTGAAAGCATAAGCACCTTTGCTTCCGTAAAACCCAAGTACCAGACCAGCTGAGTCCTCAAAGCCTACCCAGCAGCAACCATTCCTAATTCTAACAAGATACTACCAATGCCAGTCTGGCTGAGGGACTCAGTTGTTTGTGATTTTTGCAGCAGCCAAAAGTAAGGAAGAACGCAGCTCCACTGGTTAGGATGAAGGCTGGTTTTGCTTATCCAGTTGAACAGCTCTAGTACATGTAGCTTTATCACAAAATGTTGTAACAGTGTGAAGCATGAGACAAATAGTTGATTTTCTAGATAAGAGGTTAAGTACTATTTAAAATGGAAAGAGGGAAAGGGGGGTGACAATACAGTGCAAGGAGCAACACACATTAAAGTAGAAAAATATAATATCTGTCCCCTGAATCAGAAGCTTGGCTGTTTTTTTTAAATGAAAATATAATGTATGGGAAGGAAATATGCAACTTTTCTCACTGATAACAACTGGAGACAGCAATTCTACATAAACCAATGAAACCTACCCAGGAAGGCAGTATAATTTCAAGCAAGCCCTCCATGTCTATATAGCAATAAGAGGACCTTTGTCACAACAAAGAAACATCCAAGTTCAGAATATCCCTAAAAAAGACACCACCACTTATCAACTGAAAAAACTGATTCTGCCTGTGGAATGAATCCATCTCTAGCTCCATACACACTTCAGCAGCCACCAGGGAAAATCTTGTTAAAAGGAAAGAACCAAAGAACATGTATTTTGTCCCAAACTAAAACACAGAGTTAAATGTTCCAAAGCTAGACAATCATGACAACATCGGTGGGTGGTGATCATAAGGTGAACCTCAAGTCAATAAACCTAAGTCCCTATTTCTCAGCAATACTGAACACGGCATGGATGCTTTTGTCTTTTTAACTGGAACTTAATGAAGATATAGTTAAGTCTCAGCAAGACTTAGGTGTTTTTCTTTCCAAGTTTCACTGTTATAAAACAAATGTCAAAAAGTTGACATCTGATATGCACATATCTACTTTACTTCAACAGAAATAAGCACTTACTTAAAACACAACCTAAACCAGGGCATTATTAGTTTTTAAAAATGCTTTTATTTTTCTCTTTTCGCCTTTAGCCCCAGAACTTATTTCCAAACTAAGCACTGTGTTTACAAGAGGAATTTAAAAAATATTTAAAAGCCAAAGTAATGGAACAATTACATTTCATAAATAGTTATGCAAGTGCACATTTTTTTGCATATTTAGTTTTAAGCTCCTTTAACAACAGAAAATGTTGAAAAAAACATTCCAAATGACTTTGCACAGTACTCTCCTTCAGGACACCTCAACAACTTTTTAATGTTACAGATGGATTTGGTGCCATCTGACTTACTGTGTAAATGTAAACCACTGTGCTGTCAGCCAACTCATGGTGAGATTCTCTGAGGGTGCAGTAACAATTCAAAGCCACTGTGAAAAAATGGGTTGGAATTAGGGCAAAAATGGATTAAAATGGCATAGAAGTTGTCAAACCCAGTTTAGAAATGGCCAAAAATGGCTTCAAACAGCTTGGA
>JAVHNF010042790.1:9353-21215 GCA_034783455.1 Micropsitta finschii
CCCTGGCAGAGCATGAGGCTCACAAAGTCCTTGGTCAGACTAAACATTTGAGCAGTAACTAAAAACATTGGTGTTATTAGCACTGTTCCCAGGCCGAAAGTCAAAAACACAGCACTGCACCAGCTACTAAGAAGGAGAAAAACTGACTGCTACTGCTGAACCCAGGACATGGGGGAACCACCTTTTTCGGTTTTGGGGGGTTGGTTTGTTTGTTTGTTGAGGGTTTTTTAAGTACTGAGTGTGTGCTTCCATGATTACTGTTACTGGCTTTATAGCTTATTTCTGATTCCAAAACACAGAAATTATAAATTTCTTTTCCCTCTAACATAAGCATACTGTTATGGTTATACCAAATATTTTAGTGAGATGAATTATGTAAAATAGTCTTGAAATCAGGTGCAAGGACACGTGGGTTGAAATGTGAACACATTTTTACTCCAAATATGTAAATTTGAAAAGTTTTCTATCATGAATTTTTTTTTTTATTGAAATGAAAAATTTCTTTAGCTTTTTCTTTTATGTCAAACAGTGAACCAGGAGGAAGTAATTCAGGTAAGATGCAAGTCATCCTCACACACACAAACTGATTTAGGAAGATGATTGCTCTTAACTGGTTCTCAATTAGCAACCAACTTATCTCTTGTCTCGGGTAGTCTTTATTTCATGTATAACTCAGGAAAATGCCATTATACGAATTATGGTTAGAAGTGTTTAAATTCTACTTAATTTCTTTAGGAGATTTAGGACACATTCTCAAAGTGCATTTAATCTGGTCTTCCCATAGGATAGAGCTATATATATGAACTCTTGCATTTTAAGACCAGACCAACAATTATGTCAGCTATTGCTCCTGTGTTTGACCACATTAATCCATTTGACTTAAGCATTGCTTCTAGAAAGCCATCAACTATTTGTTTTAACGATTATGGTTTATTCTAATTTAGAAATTCTTTGTCCTTTACTTCTAGTATTAGATCTTACTACGTGCTTCTTATTATGGCCTTTTATCTTCACTGAAAATACTAAACAATGTTGAGATGAGCACTAAATGCTGTGGGAGACTAATAATTTCAAATGTTAATGGCAGTTTCAGCATGGGACTGCAAGATCTTTCATGATAATGGAATTTTTTTATCAAAACTCTTCAAAATACCAAAATGATGCAATTTATGCCTGAACATGTTTTCTCTTTACACAGATACTGTGGTTTGCTTCTGTCATATCATATTCATTTTTTGCTTTCTACATTCAAATGTATATTTTTACATTTAAATTTATATTTAAAGACGGTATCTATTAGCTTAATAACAATTCAGACTATGCCTGACTGCTAAAATAATGTTCCATGGTCTGTAATTTTGAGTATTACATCTTTTTTTCTTGGAATAGAAGTACATTTAATACAGTCCAGCATTTCTGTATGATTAGAAATTTTTTTGAGAGAAACAGTATTTTTATTTATGTTTCTTCAAAACCAAGACTGTTTTATCTTTTTCAGGTATCCATGATCATTAAAATACAGTTCTAATTCATAAACTGAAAATAAAGAGACTTAATGTATGGCATTACTTTGTCATTGCTACCAGAGGTCTCACGTTAGTAGTTGCCAAAAGTGACAGGGAAACAATAGGCTGTCATTCACTGTATTTAAACCCAAACTCCTGAACGAGTTCCTAGAATTGAGATCCCAGCCTGTCAAACTTCCACTGCAGGACAATTCAGGCTGCAATCTCTTCCTTTGTTGGTGTCTTTTGACTGTAAAGGAAACATGGATAGGGAAGTGTCCTAATGGAAGTGTCTCAGTGATTTCTGCAAAACTAAGTAGCTGGAATATTTCCTTCTTCCCTGTGGACTGTTACTACCTTTCTAAAGACACTGATACCTTCCCAGTCTAATGGGCAGGTCAGTTCTTAGCATCCTTACTTTACAAATTTCCAAATTTGCATGGATTTTCACTCTGAAATTATTTTTTGCTCACTGATATTTGATATTTATATTGCAAAAGACACGTAGTTTTGATCTGCATAATTTTCTAACTAGTCCTGTTTAACTTTACTGCTGGGGTGGTCGGATTTGCTTTGGATTTATGTCAAGAACCTAATGGTGGTTCATTATATTCCTGCTGGCCATCCAAAGCCTATTTAGATCACAAAGACCTGATATGTTTTTAAGTGCCTTTAGGCTATCATAAGCCATATAGTAGCAATTTATATATTTGTGTTTTGTAAATTATTTTTTTAAAAGTTTAAAAAAATAATAATGTAAATTATTATTTTAAAAAATAATAATGTAAATTATTTTTTTAAAAGTTTTAAAAACTAATAATGTAAATTATTATATTTTCTTTCTCAACTATGTCTGAGCCTTCTAGTTTTTGGTATCACCAGTCCGTGAGATTTGAGATCAACTACAGAGACATTCTTGTTATTATAACTCCCCAGTACATCATCTGGGAGATGACAGTCTGGGTTTTCACTTTTATATTTTGCTTTCTATAGCATTACTTTTGTCCAGATGTTTAAATAATGCTTATGCAAAATGCATCTGTTCCAATCTGAGCAGATTGCTGTTAGAATTTTAGACCAAAATACATTTTTTACTATTTAATTTATCGTTTGTTTAACAGTCTTATTCAACAGGAAAAATTAAGAGGTGCACTGTAATGTGTAAGGATGTGGCCTGTCCAGCAATAACAAAGACAGCTATTTTGAGTTAGGGCGTCATTTGGGTGAAGAGTCTTTCCTATATTGTGTAACTTTTAAATAGCTGCTTTGTGAAAACATCTACTCAAAAAATGTTCTGACATTTCAGATATTCAGTCTTTCTCCTCCCTTTTGCTGCTCCCACTGGCATGACTAGGAGTTCTCAGATACATACAAATGCTTACAGTAGCAACAGCTTAATTCACTACAACAAATGTCAGAAAATGAAGTGTTATCAAATAGAAGCAATGGTTACATTATATGTGCTATTCTTTACATTAACTTAGCCTCTAAAGTTTTTTCGATGTAATTTACTGTTGGATTCATTCTCCTTGAGCTGAAATGTGAGAAGTGATTCAAAATTAAAGAGTGATCAATACTTCTAATTGTCAGGAGGTTTTCTATCCAATTTATATTATAAGGTCCATTTTTAAAACATTCTGGAAAGCAGGATTTTCTGCAGATGTGAACACGGCTTCCACATACAAATGGATTATCTTGACACTTGCAGTGTAACACTACCTAGCTTCTGGAAGAAAACATTGTCCATAAAGTTCCTCAGATTGCTTTTAAACATTCAGCTTTTCTGCAGGAAATGCATTACTGGGCTGGGATGAGCTAATTTGGGGAAATTTTAAGTAGGCTGGAAAAGCAGAGTGTTAGTCTCATTTTTGTCACCTACTATTACTGCTACAAGGCACTCTTCCTTTAAAAATGAAGAAAGAGAGAAATTTCTTAGTTCAATCTTTCTAAAAGCTGGAACATTCTGCCCTGTACCTCTCAGTATGACAGTCCTCTTCCTCACACATGAAACAGAAAGCAAGAACAAGAGTTGTTCATTTGACAAGTTGACGTATTCGAGGTTTGAAAACTATAGAAATATCAGGTCTGTGTACTTGAAGCTGCCACTGAACATATGGTTCTTATATTTACCAGTCTAAGGTGATAAAACCTTCCTTGAATTTCAGACCTTTGTGTCTAAAAACTAACCTAGGAATGAAAAAACAATGAGACATTGTATTATTGTGTAAAAAGAAATAAAATTAAAAAATCTGTATTGTGCAAGATGACTTTAGCAGTCATTAAACAAAAGAGGATAGCAGAAACCTTTCACAAATTGCTTCCAAGAGAAACTAATATTTCTGTGTCACTCAGGAAACACTTTAAGCAGCAGATTGCTTTAAGGAAAATATGCCTCTGACTAAAACTAGTTCTTTCTCCAGTGGCCCTTCAGAGTGTGACCCCTTTTCTCACCATACTAAATTTAGAAGTATCTAAGGGTGATCAAAAAAGTCTTCGTGCCAAGCATCTTACAGACACAAGCAGTCTGTTCCCGTCTGAAAGAACTTAGTTTCTGAGTGGGCAGCAAGAAGATTGTGTGAGAAACAGCAGAACACACAAGAAGATTGAACAACATGTTGGCAGTAAATATCATCTAGTTCTTTGGTGGTGCTGTTATTATAGAAGGAAGGTAATAAATTTACTCAAGAATGGGACAAGCTCCAAGGAAAGAAAAGGGAAAGAGAATTTGGGATAAATTGTGTTCAACAATGATAAATTGTGTTCAACAATTTATGCTCCGTGCCTGGCATGTTCAAGACCAGGTTGGACAAAGTCTTGGCTGATGTGGTTTAGTGTGAGATGTCCCTGCCCATGGCAGGGGGATTGGAACTAGGTGATCTTAAGGTCCTTTCCAACCCTACAGTTGGAAAGGACCTGAGTGGAAAGGGTCTGAGTGATTGGTGATACCTACAAGTCCTCAACCTTTCCAACCCTACAGTTCTATGATAAACAGTGATTTGTAGATATTGATTTTGAACTGAAAATCAATCAGTACTTTTTGTCAGTCTTCCATTACCTCATCTTTATTTATATTAAACTATGGACAAACTAAGTTTTAACAGGGAAATTGTAATAATCTAATTTAAATATAAATCAAACACAATTTAAAAAATTTCAGTGTACTTATTTTGTGTGATCACAGGGCAACTTTGCATTTGTTTCTTGAATTCCCCAGTTCATCAGTGTTTTGAGGCTCGTATTGACTTGGAACTTGTGCAGTAATTTGTGCTAATAGGTTAGGTTTTCAATCTAGCTACTGCTAAATTTCAGAAAAATACTTTATAAAGTGTTACTGACTTTCTGAATAAATTTGTTCTAGTGCAAGTTAAGGGAAACATTAGGGAAAATTTCTTTTTCCCCTGTTCAGTTACTTTCATGACTCTTTCTGCTCATACCAGACTTTGCTGAGATATGTCTATGGGATTCTGTATTTCAGCTTTCCCTTCTGTTTTCTTAGCAGACACTTTGCTTCTGACAATTGAACATGCTGTTGGTTCCTCTTGCAGCTTGGCCCATTATAACTTTGTTTTAAAGCTTCTGTGAACAGAAATGAGAAAACTTCTGTTTTTTCATTGTCTCCTCTCCAAAGTGCTGTTCCAGTTTTTCTGTGTTTTGCTTTTCTTTTTTAAATGGGACTTCTTCCAAATACTCACTGTGTTTGGAAGGCTAAATAAAGTGAACTGAAGGAAAGACATGCCTCATCCTATGAAGACATCCTCTTAGGATCTTAGAAGATTTCTCAGGCTTGACGTTTTTACTCTGCATTGGAAAATGTCTTAGGGTCTGAGTGATTGGTGATACCTACAAGTCCTCAAATTTGGAAATGGGGCTGGTCAACTGGTAAAGTGTGTCTGCAAATATTCCCCAGGATTTAATTAAGAATTCTCTTCCAGATGCCAAAAATAACAAATAATAATGCCTGGAATAAGTGAGGAAGCAACAGGCTGGTATTTTTCTCATTGTTTTCCTCCATATGTAACCACCCATTCCAAAAGCAGAAAATAATTAAAAGACAAAAGAGTGGAAATTTCAGAAGTAAAAAGAATAGTTAAAGTAGCAGTGATAGACTTGTGAAAATAATCTTTATTTCTTTGTTTCATACCAAATAGTTGGTCTGTGAATAATCAAGTTCTCTGCATCCAGTTGTCCTAAAAGTAGTATTGATGAGACATATTCAACTGCCATCAACTGATTCCAGAGGGATCAGATTGCATGTATGAATTGCCTTAGCCAATTCCGAAGACACTGTAAAACCATATTAATATAATAACTGCTGAATTATACTGTAGTTTAAAATGTGTCATTTCTTGTCTAATTTCAGACTGTAGAACTAGAGGACAGTTTAATGCATTTTCATATCACTTTCGGGGAAGACGTTCTCTTGATTACAGCTTTCAAGAGGACAAGCCCTTGAAGAAAATGAAAATATCCAAAACAGTAAGGTGAGATTTTTCTTTTTTTTTAAAGAAGAATGAAACATTTGTTTTCAAAATGAAAGGAAACTGAGTGATTTCTTTGTGAGTGCATATCATTTTTTTCCCAGTGTCTGCTTTCTCAGGTTTGATTGATGTATTTCATTTTTACATTTCTGCATATCTGCTAACAGCAAACCACTTTTCCTTTTTTTCAAGCTCAGATTTCTGTAAGACCCTTTGTGAGTAACACAGTATAGTGCTTTTGTTCTTCCTGTGCTTTTCATGTAAAAACTCAGTAATAAAGTATAATTTGGGGGATTTGTAATGCCACATTCCTAGTGTGCTGCAGTAACCAAACTGAATTTCTTGGAGCTGCTAGGTTCTCCTGTAGAAACAGGAGGAAACCAAGTGTTGATAATGCCGGCACAAAACTTTATAATGATAGGGACCAAAATACTCAGAGCTGTATGGAGAGCAGTAGGCCTACAGAAAATGTTGTTTATAACTCACTAATCCCCCAAATACTCTATGTCAGTCACAAATTAAATGCGCAGGATTCCTGCAATTTCCAGGGAATCAAAAACTTATGAATTAGTGAAATGAAATGAGTTCTGCAAACATTTCTTGTGAAGATCCTTCAAAATGAGCAAATTCTGGAGTATTTTGAATTATCGCTCTTTCCATATAGCATGTGTTCTTTTAGCAAATAAAATTATCTGCTTGACTTAAGATGGCCGGGCAGACTCTACCCCTTCTTGCAAGGAAAGCAATTAGACAGATATGTAGACAGGTAAACTTATTTCAGCAGTTTCAAATGCTCATGCAGATTTTGTAGCACTGAAGAAATGCCATCATTATATTTCACTTAATATATAAGAAGCTGTCTTGAAGTAAAAGGGCCTTTTAGGTGTTTATGATTTTGGACAAGCGAAGACAGCAGCTAAGTATAACTTACTTATAGACAATAAGAAAAGAAAGATTCCTTCGAAGTACCTCTTGAAGAAGGATGTTTTGTCTGTGTTTGCAAATGAACTGTTAGAAGTTTTTAAATTTACAAAATAGAAATGCACTTTTTAAAGATGCTAGTCCCATAATTTTAAAACTCTAGGAGGGTTAAATTAAATAAACCAATAAACCAATAAATAAACCAAGGAAAGCCAGCCTGTTTTCATTAACTTGTCATTTGACTATGTTTCGGAAATGAAGCTCAAAAATCTATGAGTCCAAATACTAATTAGGACTACAAAATAGTAAATTTACCATAGTTTATAGCATAAATAAAGCTAAAGTAACCTCAGTCCTTTAACATCCTTATCAGTTCTCATGCTCAATGCTATACTTAAATTACATTCATGGTGAGAAGATTCGTTTTCCCCTCCCTCTCAGCTTCTCATTTTCAGTAGCATGAGCAAGTGGGGAAGGTTAAAACTTTTTGTTATACAACAGCAGCTGGTTTACTTGAATTTTGGCATGTCATGTTTTTTAGAGTTCTTTTTCTTTAATTTAAATGAAAAACTATAGGAAACTAGCTAGAACAACTGCTGAGTACTGTTTTAATTTATCCAGAAAGATTATAAATCGTGAGCCGTATTATAGGATAGAAGATTTCTTTGCTAGTTCATTCTTTTCATATCCATTAGCTCTGGAGAAGACATGCTAACAAAGTAGAAATTCAAGGATCTTAACACAATAAATGACTTAATAATTAGTATTAGACATGTTTTTGACTATGTGTTTTCTTAAGTGGTGCCAAGTAAGACATTATTAGTTATGGACAGTTCCTTTGCTGTTTCCTATTAACAGATTTAATTAACACAATTTAGTGTTGTACCTCTCTTACCAAATATCAGCTGGAAACTGCTATAGACAAAAGACTGAATTTTGTGTATGATAGCCAGTATTGGTTTCAAATGTCAGTTAAAATGGGACACTTTTTTCCTTTGCCATATTTCTTTTAATACACATTTTTCTAATGAGCATAGAGAGGGAGAAACTATGAATCTGAATGGAAAATGGGAATTTCATGTTTGGAAGTAACAAATTTTTTAAGTCTTTCACTTCTATCTGCTTTAATATTTGGAGGCTCAGGAGGTTTCCCAGTGAATTTAAGGTGATGCTTTAGAGCATCAATGATGACAACTCTGTGTCTCCCCCTGTATGAAATGTCTTCTAAGTAGAAGGAATTCCCTCTTTCAAGTGATAGTAACAGTAATCCACAGCTCACCTGACCTCAGTCTGTTTTCAGCCCAGTGGGTCTCGTGGTTGTTGTGGCTCTGACATGTGTTAGATGCTTTTCATTTACATTTTTGCTAAGTGTTCTAAAATATCTAGCCAAATAAAAATGGGTTTAATGCATACCCTGACTTCGCATTCGTTTGTTGCAGTTCTGTGAAACAGAGTAAATATTTTCGTAATGCCACATCAGCATCTAATGAAAACACAAACATGCCCGCAGTGAATGACTTCAAAGAATTTGTTTTGGAAATGCAAAAAACTATTTCAAGCCTCAGAAACCAGGTAAGGTGCTATAATGAATCTTTACTAATTGTAGATTTAATTTATAATGTTTTCCTAACACTACTCCTCTTATGTTTTTAATATTTAGACATCCACTGCAGCCCAAACCCACAACATAATATCTCAAACAAAACACAACAGAGAATATGGTGTGTTGTTATTCTTTATTTCTATGTTATTTTGAAATCATACTGAAATACTCCACAACTATATCCTTTTGACTTTTGAACCTGAAGCCTTGTGTAATCATTGTATGCTAAACATGGAAACAGTCTTTTTCTAAAAATTCATCTCTAGAGTTAATATGAAATATCTTCTTCCTATCTGAAATGCATAGAATCTGCATAAAACTATGATTAAAATGTAGACTTCATAAGAAGTCATTTGCTGGACTAAAGTTGTAAACATAGTTAAGATTTGGATCACTTTACAATGTGGCATAAACAAGCCCTTTATTCAGAATAACTCAGCCATAGCGGAATTAATTTTTAAAAATAGGTACCATAAGTACAGGACAGACAAATCCGCAGTAGGCCACAGTGTTTGCCTACCATAATTAAGTTCCTCCGGAGCAGCTTTTCCATGTCATTTATAGATATGAAACATATTTATTTGCATAGTGACTTGATTGCATCTTTGATGGTATTATTTAATCATTGTTGTACTCAGTTTCTCTGTCTTTTGGGATGTGAAAAAAACACAGGGATTGTTAAAAATTGTGTCTTCCTAATTACCATTTCCAGGAAGCACACAATCATCAAAGTAAACTAATTGTATAACTTTTTTTTCATCATTAAGCTAAAAATAGAGATAATAAAAAATCCAAACAAGCATTTATAATTAAGGTCAAGTGGTTTTTCTTTGTTTCTTTCTTTTATTTATTTATTTAATCTCATTTTCAGTTAGACATTTTTGAAAGTTTAGATTTATCTTTCTATGCATGTCATAAGCTGTTTGCTTCCCTTTGTGTGCTCTAGCTGTATATTCCAGTGGTAGGAAAGATGTATCTTCTGTTAGTTTTTGTTTGAAAGGCTATTTCCATATGTATTATCTGATTCCAGTCTTTTAGCATTATGAAAACTAAGTATTGAGAAGAAAAACCCAACAGCTATTTATCATAGGTTATGTAGCATGAGAAAAAAAAAAGATGGAACACCTTGCACAAATAAAAAGCTTTCTTTGATTCAGTTGCTAACTTTTAAAAATATTTTCAGATAAAAAAACTTGAATCACACCTCAGTAAAACTGACTGCACTGATGAAAAGGGTAAATCATATTCCAGCAATGAAACCTGGAAAAGGGACCCTTGCACTGTGTGTGAATGCAAAGTAAGTATGTGGAAATCCATTTTGAGATAGAAATTGTAATAGTTTTTTACTTCTAAAACAGCAGTTCCAGTTTTGTGCTTACTAATTTGAGTAATACTTGCCAATTAGTTTTTTATGGATCTTCAGTTATTTGGTACAAAAAATTATAATGTTCAGCCCTTGAAACTGGTTTGCAGTCCAGCCTTTATATGCTTTTATTATATTTTCATTTTCATGTATGTATAGTTGTACTGGCAAAATTAAGAGGCTTCTTGAAAAAGTCCACTAAAATGCATGAAAAGCAATAAAAGCTCATCTAACTTGGTGCTAGTTTTTAATTTTCTCTTATCATGGTAAAAATTTCCATAAAAGGTAGTAACAGAAATATGCCAGTACTCAGAATCCCAGTTTTATGCCTGAATATTAGCTAAAGTGGTGTACTGCTCCATGAAAGGTGGTATAACACAGAGAGCCTACTCACGGTGAGTTTATGCAGAAATAAACTATGTGGAGTTAATCATACTCAGAGAAAGGTCTTGGAGAGGATGAATGAGAACCTGTTCTTCATTAATATGAAAAATGTATCTCTTGTTTGGAACATGTAGCTAAGTATGTTCTGGTTTTGTTACCTTTTCCTGACACAGGCTGGTCAGATAACCTGTTTTGTAGAATCATGCCCACCAACGGAGTGCGAAGCGCCTGGGAAGGCTGAAGGAGATTGCTGTCCAGTCTGCTTAGAACAAAATATTAATAAAAAGAAGCCATAAGTCTGCTTTTTAACAATTTAGGGTGCATACTCCTCAAATCATATCAATGCCTGCTGGTGGCAAAAACAGGTAACTACAGTCTTAACAACAGCAAGAAATCAAGATTTACGATATTCTAATGGTGCTGTAACAGTGTAACATAATTTATCATTTTCTGCCCATGAAGGTAATCACAATGCAAAAATTAACAAAAGGGAAATGAGCAAACAGGTCAAAGTTAATTGTGTGTTAAACTTCTCAGGTCAGACAAACTGGTGCTACTTTAAAAGAACACTGTCAGGTAGTTTTACATACCCAAAATGACTGGGTTTAAGACTTACTCTAAAATGGATGCTTTGTTTCCTATCTTTAGTTAACAACATTAAAAGTTTACTATCCCTTTTCAGTACGAGTCTGATGTTTAGCTCTTTATTACTATTTTGCAAATGCAGGGAAAAGGAAAACATGAAGTCACTGTGCCCAAAGTAATGCTATAGAGGGTTAGTTTTTGCAAACACTTATGTACGGAAATTGTTGAGTAACACTAATGTTTCTGTGTCCAGGACAGCAAGAAAATAAAAAAACCCTACATGACACCTTTCAACATCCTTTTATTAATGTGAAGAGCAAAATTAATCAATATTTTCAAACAAAAAAGCTAGAATTAGTAAGGAAATAGAAATAAATGTAGTTGGAAGGTACAGAAAGGAGCTGAATGTGTATTACAGATGTAATTGACAGTGTTCCTCATTCTAGGAAAACATACACCACAGAGTAGCATTTGATCTAACGAACTTAACCCTTTTTGCCAAAGCATATCTAATTGCTTGGTAACTATTTTTTTGTTGTTGTTGTGTCATCTATTTTAAGTCATTGTAAATGACATTGTCATGACCATCCAGTCCAGTTTTAAAGCATTCTTCTCATGATCTCAGATCAGCTCACTCATTTGTATAGCCCTGTTTTGAAAATGTGAAATGATGTCACATGCCATGTTGTATACGAAGATTCCTACTGATTCATTGTGCATACTGTCAATAGACGTGTTCCTGATTATATTGTGGCATTGTTTGTTGAAAAAAAGAGCAATCAAAATTAAGCATCATGATTAATTGTGGATTGACTACTTTTTCTAACAAGGTATTTGATTTTTTTTTGGTTTTTTGGAGTTTCTTTGATTGGTTATCTGGTTGGGGTTTTATAATGCAATGCATCAGAATGCACAGAATATATTAGCATTGCATGATTGTGCTGAGGGAGGGGCTCATTTCAAGCTGGTATATTTTCATAGAGATCCACTGCTCCATGTAGACTTACTGGTAGGGCTGCTCCA
>JAVHNF010042795.1:3432-20887 GCA_034783455.1 Micropsitta finschii
CGATCTGGTTTAATCTCTAAGTAAAATGATGTATAATTATCATTTTGTTCAGGTCTGGTTTTCTGTAGCTGCAGTGTGTGTTGCTAACACCTACCCCTATTAAATATAATGTGCAGTCATTGGTTGAGCCAAAGCTCCTTGGACATTGGTCTCACTTGTAAACTGCAAACTGCTAATTAAAACAATTTGATTCTTGAGTTACCAGGTGCTGAAAAATTGATGCTTATTCATCCTTTGTTATTCCAGTGAATGTGTCCCATGAACATAATGATCAATCTAGCTAATGACTTACACTTCAGGAATTAAAATGAGTTTAAAACAGAAGCTGCAAATCTCTTGCTGTAACTGGTAGGTGGTAATATTTCCATTACGACAATAGTACAGTGTGGGGAAGATTGTCAGCCTGCTAGAGGAAAATAATACTCTGGGCCTGAGCATTTTAAGTACTGCTGATCTGAATTATGTAACTTGCTAGAAGAAGCGTATGCCAGTGTAGCTTACAATGGCTTCTTGGAGACCAAAAACCAGAACTAAAACAAAACCTGAAATTAATCAGTTATTTGGGAAAATACCTTCTGAGTGTATTAAATCCTTTCATTTGGATAAGTTATTTTCCCTAATGATAAATAGCCAGAAAGATCATTCACGTTTAGCTAGACATGGGTCTTCTGAGTCTAGCAGGCAGCTGTGTGATGTATAAAAATCTTCAGCAGGGCAGCACAAACAGACTATTCCAGTTTACAGTTCTGGTCTTTGCAGATGGAGCACTGGTTTTGGAAAAATTGTGTATGGTGCCCACCAGTTACAGATGTAGCTGGGACTCCAATTCCCTGATCCTCTGAGCCGCAGTAAAAGACCATAGAAATTTTTCTGGAGCTAGTTACAGTTACGGTGTGAGTTCATCATTATATTTATTTACCCACAAGCAGTTAAGAGTCTCCTGTCTATGCCAGAGTGAAGAATCATTGCAGACAGGCTTGGCTTTTCATAATGAACGCTTATCACCCTTAAAAGTAGAAAGAAAATTCCAAGCAGCCAGAGGTCAGAAAACTCAAAATCAACTACTTCCAGAAGCCTGTATTTTATCTGTGTGTTTTCTCTTAAGATACAGCTGGGCTAACAAGGGTCGCCTGGTTTTCTTGGAAACAGTTGACATTTTCCCACTTATTTTGGTATTGACTTCAAGTGTTTAATCAAGCTCAAAGTGTTACTTGCAACTGGGAATCAAATATAGGTGAATTTTCCCACTCCTGCTTAATGGAAACATAGTTGTTCCCTCCTTTCTAACTACGTGTTTGGAGAAAGATCCTGATAATTGAGTTTACTGAATGTAAAACATTACTTCTCCTAGGCTCCAATAGTAAACAATTTTTCTTTACTGGAGCCGAACAGCAGTGTACCTAAGTCACTGAAATAATCTGGTTTTTTTTTCTATAAGCCTGACTTTCTATGTTCTTCTTGTATTTAATACAAGAATCACAGTAGTAAGGCCAATTTCCCTATGTACTTGCTTGGTAATGTGGCCTTGATTTAGGTGCCCTTTAACCGAAATAGCTCAGTCTCCAATATGGGCAAATCGTTTGTAGTAAAATAAACCCAAAGCAAAAAAACCCAAACAAACAACAAAAAACAAACAAACAAACAACAACAACAAAAAAAACAAAACAAAAAACAAACAAACAAAAACAAAACCAAAACAACCCCAAATCAAAACAACCTAAAAAAAACAACCAACCAAACCCCAACCTTCTGATTTCACATGTAAGCTAATTCTGAAAAAGTAGGTAAGTGTGCAGGTACACTCATAAACAGGCTGATGTATCCAAATCCCCTGATCAAACAAAAACACTGAAACAGTCTTCCCAACTTGTGAAAACACTGAATTTGCTGTTATAAAAGCAAACAAAACCGTATGGTTGTGACAGGTGTTGCAGTGTGGATCATTCAGGTGCTGGAGTTAATTTATGGATGTTTGCAAGCAAGTACAGCTTTGGTAGTTTTCTTCTAATGAATGGTGTCACTGTTGATGTGGAGACACTAAAAACCGTTTTTCTGTTCACCCTATTCACACTTAGTGCTCAGATGGCAGTAAGGACCACAGCACTACTTGGTTTTGATTTAAATACATAGTTTTGTCGAATAAGATTGTTCAGCTGAGGCTGACAAAATCAATTCATGTCTTTGTGAGGTTTTCTGGCTAGCATGATGTTAGGGATCTGTGATCTGCTTTGAATGTAGCTGTCTTACCCCTAGATACTTGTTTATTATGCTACTCCAGGGAAACCTATGGAAATTGGGTAAGCAACTGAATAGGAGCAAACGGGCAGAATATTCTTACATTGGCAAGAGATGGAATACTAATTATTTGTGAAAAGTTATGTTGATAAAAAGACTGGCATCTAGTAACTGCAAGTACTAACATCCAGCATAAAGCTTCAGTTTTGCAGTTTTGTTCTTCAGTACTGCTTGCTGAAGAAGAGGATCTGAAGCTGACTACAGTAATATGAAAACTCTTCAAGTGACTGGATCGTCATAGCTCAGAGTGAGAGGGGAAATGAAGGCTTATTCTGCATATTCTCAATATTTCTGAATTGTCAACTTGGTTGGCTGCATATGCCACCTCTGAGAGAAAACATCTGTGGCTACAGTCAGCAGACCTTTAACTTAATTTGAAAGCACTTTCTCAAACTTGGGATTCCCAGCCTAGACTCTAGGAAAGAAACCTCTTTCCCACAACTAACTGCATAGTTGACATATTTTGGTTTGAATGCTGATTCTCCAGAGTGGGAAGATGGGTTCATTTTATTACTGGGTTAATTCTGTCTTACACAACCAGTTTCAGTGTATACATTTTAAAAATGCATACTTTCAAATTTGGAAAAAACATTTGGCTGGAGGGAAGGAAATAGTAAGGATATAGATATTCACAGATGAGGCAATAGTGTTCTCATTCATAATGATGAGTGTGTAAGTCCATCTGATAAACTGCTTTTCTTTTGAAAATGAATGAATTTAAAGGTTATTTGTGTTTTGAATTTTTCTAACTTCAGCTTTAAGTTATTGGAACTTTGCCATTGATGGCAGTTAAAATGGACCCCCTGAATAAGAAAGGTGTTTTGCTTGTTTAATGATTTCTATAAAATTTGCTTACATTTCAAATGTTTTCAGAATAGATAAGTTCTGCTTTCTAGTGTGTAAGTGATCAATGGCTTGTCCTATGGAAGGAAACGAGATTGTTGTTGTTAACATTAACAGAGTTCAATCTCTCCTACAAATACTTGAGCAAGGAAACAGCTGAGGTTGATGGATAATCTTAATAGAAATAGAGTTCTAATTGGTTTCAGAGCCATATCAATTTTTTCATGCTGGATGTTGTTTGGTTCTCTCATAGGTGTCTCTACTGTTTAACTCTGGAGTGAGTTGTTCTAATTATCACTTATTTGACGATATAGCAAATTAATGCTCACGTCTGAGTCCAGAACAATGGAAATCATAATTTCAGTGGAACATCAAGTTGGCTCTTGGCTGTTAACATGTTTATTTTTCCATGTTTCTCTTTTGTTCTAGACCAGCACTCATTACTGTTCATGTTCCACAACTTAATTTACCAATTATGACAAAGCCTGTAAAATCCAAAGTAGGTGCTGATCTATTCACATGATATATTAGTTAAAATCACAGCAAATTGTGAATTGCTACAATTTATATAGAACAGGGTCTGAATTAAGATCTTGGATCTAAAACACACCAAGCATGAGGAGGATTTGGATTCAGATCTAAACTCTGTGGTTTGGGTTTTTCTTTAATCACATGGTGTTACAAACATCTATTTCATCTGTCTAAACTGTCCCAGCTGTGCAGAGTATTTTCTTGAACACATTAGACTTACTCCTGATTTACATCTGTGTAAAAGTAACTTTATTAAAGTCAGTGCAACTGGTGCCAATAGATGATGTGTGAGGAAAAGTCTGTACTTTCCATATGATGTCTCTGTATGCTAATAATACAAAAACTTACATGTATTCTTTTCATTGGCTTTGGGAAAAATCAGTCTGCAAGTCTGTGTGCACATGAGCATCATGCAGATATGCTAGCAAACATGAAATATAAAGGAGTTGGAATGGTAGCTCTCTGCAGTGGTCATTTGAGACCTTTCTTTTAAGGTAGGCCTTGGTGCCACTCCTGTATCCTCCTTGCTGTCTTCCCCCCACCTCACTGGTTTCTTCCAGGTTCTGCTACTACCACTGCCTTTTCACAGTTTCTATTAGCTGTGTCCTGCTGCCTCCTGTCAGGGCACTGAGTTTGTCATTGTACTGTTTGCCTCTCACCTTTAAGGCTATCTTTCATCAGCTGTTAGTAACCAACATTATATAGGCATTTGAAGTAAAGAGAATGTTACAGCTGGATTAAATGTTGATTTCCACTCTGGCTTTTCCTATTGAATTATATAAAGGTTTCAACTGAATTTGAGCTGTAAGGAAACCCAAGCTTTTCTTTAGGTTGGACAGAGCTTGCAAAAGTCCTGGGTTTTGCGTCTGACATTCTCTCTCCCTCTATGTCCATTACTCTTGCATGCATATCCAGTTCTGGATTGAACTGTGACTGTTCTTTGGTATTTCTTGTCCTGGCTGGAAGCAGGAACGCCTGGAACCATTGCTGCAAAATCCTTTTGTTGAGTGTTCCTGTGTACCTTTCCAGGCTTGCTGAATCCAATCTTTGAGTGTTTTCAGATTCACACTGGATGAAAATAAATTACCATTCCTTTAATTGTGACTTTATTGGGATGCAATTGCAATTTTTCTCCTTCATCAAAGGAGGGGGTGTGACTTATCTGTCCTACTGAAAGTGGTCTGACCTGCACCATGTTATGCCAGCAAGGAGAAACTGCCTTACAGATTTTCGTTTTTCCAAAGATGATACGTGATCTCTGTACAGCTGCCATTTCCCTGGGGAAAGATGGTCAGACTTCTTATTGGGGGTTGTTCATTCTTACCTCTTCTAGCCAAGAACAATATAAACCAGGGTGAATCAAGAGTAAGATGCATGTAGTTACCAGTTCAGTGTATACTTAGCATAAAAATATAATCCACTAATGGAGCAAGAGAGAAAACAGTGAGACCCATGAAACATCATATTGCATACTATATCAGACAGAAGAAACTGGTACTTCAGATAGCTCTGGGCCAGTAGTAAAATAGAGAGGAAGAAGATTATTAGATCTGTAAGCCCTTCTTCAGCTAAGTATTAAGTCTTGGCTAAGGAATACACAAATCTTGACACCTCCTTTTAAGTTACCAGTCAAAATTGTAACTTCGAGGCAGGCAAGGATGTGCAATCATAGGTGCCCTCCCCTTGGGAACACCAGTATTTCAGAGCTTGCAGTGTGAATCCTTTAAGGAGCAGCAGGAATCTTCTTTTTGTGTACATAAAATAAATGACTAGTTAAAACCTTTTGAGGACATAAGCAAATTTTGTAGCAGTTATCAGTTGTTTTACCAATCTCTTAAGAGCAGCTTAAGCAGATATAGAAAAAGCAAGTCTGTTTTGGCTCTAGTTTATGATATCCATGATACATCATATGTGATTCATCAAAGGTGGATCACATTCAAACTGATAACCTGTTTATGCTGTGCAAGAACACAACTTTATATGAAAAGTGCTCAGCTTTCATAAATGGAGAGCAGAACCGTGGAAAACTCAAAGGTAAAAGGCAACCTACAGAGTGACTGTTGAAACACAACCCTAAAATTTTAAAGCTAGGCACTTTTACATTTTAGATAATGGTGTATATTCTCTCACACTGACAACTATGAAAATCCAAGTTAGGGCTTAAAGGTTTAAATTAGCAGACTGTTCATTGCTGAGAATCATGTTTCCCCCACACTTATCAGTCACTCTCTCTACTGGAATTTTATATATGTTTAACAGTAGATAACTTCTGGAATCCATCTCATTTCTATTGGCAGCACCGGGTCACCTGCTCCTTTATCTGGAGTTCAAGATTCAGCTGAAAATATTATGGTTGTCTGTGCTGCTTCTGAAGAGATTGTTAGATAGAGTCTCAAAATTCAGTGTTTAAATCTATTTTAGCATTTTTCTCTATTTTAAGTAGTTCTCTGTTACTTTCAGAGTTTAAGTTTTAATATTTTCTGGGTGGACTTTTTACTTTATAGCCAAAGAACAAACTCTTGGTTGGATTCTTGTACAAGGTTGTGTCAGCCTTGCTGAAAAAGCTTGGAATATCTCTTGGTTGACATGATTTTAGGCTTAGAAATAGTAAGAAAAAAGAAGAATAAGTAGTAATGGGCAGCAACACTTTATGAAGCTCTGTATGCAATACAGCTACCATATGAAAAAAATACTGCATTTGTCTGTTGTTTCCTTGGGTGTTCTGTGCACATGAAAATATGGTATTATGTTTGATTTTCATCTGTACAAGGCTCTTAGGCTTTTGAGCTAGGGAGAAAGGAAATGTATGATAAATGGAGTTGGCTATGCCTCTTTGTATTTGCCTTCTCTGAAAGGTTAGGTCTGGAATGCTGTTAGAAGCAGCAAAGCTTTGACTGGACTTAAGCAGTAGGAGTGAGCTGTTCTTTATCATATTAATTTCAGTTGACTCATGTCATTTCACCTCCCAAAACCAATGATGGTTGGTTAAGATTATATACAAACCAGTCATAAGTTACCAATGAATCAGTAACAGAATATTTTGGGCTGGTATACAAAAACATCTCTTGCTCCATACTTAGTGAGCTTGGATTCTCTTGTGGTTCAACAATATTTTACAGAAACAAAACATTCTCAATTTCAAGCATAGTACAGAATCCTTAAACTTTCAGTGCAAGGAGAGCAAAAAGTTAGCCAATTTACAGCTTCATTCCTCTTGGACTAGCTAACAGACATATATCTTGCATAGTCTGTGTTCAAAACTTTCCACTGTCACTTATTTCGATTATCTGATAGATGCTGTGATATTAAAAGCATGGTATGCAGCAGATAAATCATGGTATCAACTCCTTGTCATGCTAATCCTCTCTGCTTTTCCAAATAGGAGAAAAAAGATTGAAGCGTTTGGGTATGGAAGCCATGATAAGGAACATATCCTTCATATTTTTTTTTGTTTTTCTCAGGTAGAATTGTAATTTGTTTGAAACATTGCTGTTGAGAAGAGCTATGGTATAGCTTTTAGAGAAATTATTGGTAAGAAACAATGTTTAGAAAAACCTTGAAAAATATCCTTTGCCTTAACAGTATCAATTTGCTTTAGAAATATTGATGTATCTTATCTATTTTGTGTTTTGATGCATATGTCAACAATGCTGTCATTTTTTCTAGGTGTCTGACAGCTACATCAAACAAGTATCTGAAAAACTGAAGTTTTCTTAAAGCTAGAAACCCCATAACTAAATAAAACACTCTGCTAAGCTGTCATAGAAAACCCAAGTGATCCATGGTCAGCAGTAAATAAAACCAAGAGAGCTAAAGTGAAGGTCAAATCTGTGGCCTTGTTCAGACCGTGATCTTTTGGCTTTAGCATTTTACTTAATGTTTTGCTCTTACATTGTATTTTTCATTCATGGCTTATGAATTGCTTTACAAAGACAAGTAGTAATAGTCTTATTTTTGGGGTGAGGACTAAAGAGGCACCAAGAGATAAAATGGCTTGTTTGTTTAGTCAGTTCATTACAGCTATAAAGGCTTCTGATACCAAATACTGCCTTAATTTTTAGGAAGATTTGGTTCTTTTAAGGAAAGTACATTACAAGTATATATCCCTTGCAAACTAAATGTATTGTTCTTCTCCTTCTAGGAGGAGATACTAGGTACTTCTGGGCTCAGAAGTAGAGGAGAACTGTGTGAGACTTCAAATTCGGGACTTGCCCTGAAAGAGCTAAAAACCAATCAGTACCACACTTTTGTCAAAACTTGAGGGAATTAATGGCATGCTAAGCCAAACCAGCTCATCCCATGCTTTTCCCTTGGAACATCATTCTAGATGCCATTAAATATGACCATTAGTGAAGATTTTTGTTTTAATGGAAACAAAGAAGGTCATAATTTATTTTACAAAACATCCTCAAATGCTTTTAACAAGAAAATCCACATGCCAGTTTTGAAGGAGTCATACAGCTTCTCTTGCTCTCTCCTTGCTTTGTTAAATAGCCGGCCTTGTTTCAGCCATGACTAAATCTTTGTAGGAAAGAACGTTTGGAAGGATGACACATGTGGTTAAAAAACAGGAATTAGTCTCTGGCTTTTAATTCCTCGCATTGCCACAGACTTCCTCTGTGACTTTGGACAAGCCACCACATCTATGTGACTAAATTCTTCCTGCCTTGTCGCAGTTAGTTTTGAGGTATTATCAGGAGAATTACTTTAGTCTATCAATTATAATAAAAATGGTTCCCAAACTCCCAATACAGCAATGAAATACATAGATCTTTCCTAATTATTGAGTGGTATTGGGCCCACAGCATTCCACGCATCAGCACATGATATAAATGGCTTAACACCAATCCAAAGATCACTGGAAGAAAAAATATAACTGTACTTGATATGGGAGCCATAAGACAAAATAGAAACAAAACCTAAGCTGAGAATGCAGAATGGATTGAAACACTGGTCTTGGACCTGCACTGATAGCCCATAACTGTCCAGTATATCATATCAATATCAAACAATCATACTCAGAAATCATTACTTGTTCTTAACATCTTCATACAGATGCAGAGGGACAGAAACACAGGTGCAGACCAAAGCAGCAAAACTGTGATGCACTTGGGACCCTCTCTGGCAGGATTTTACCCACAAGCTGCAGGTGAGTGAACATTTCAGTGACAGGCTCTTAACCTCTGCCTCACCCCTCCCAGCTCAGAAGAGTAAACCCTTCTAGTTCAGTGACCTTGGACAGCCAAAGAACTGCCTTGGACTGGTGTCAACCTGTCCTGGGTTTAGCAGTAGCAGTCATTTTTTCTTCCAGATCAGTGTCTGGAAACAGAACTGGTGCTTTTACACTCTTCAGGGAGGGGCAGAGCAGTTGCGAACAGCAAGAAGCAAGCCTAAGCAGGTCTTTTTGGAGTAGAGACTGTCTCCAGTAGAGAGCTACACAGGAGTAACGTTTTAACAGCATTGACAAGAGTCAGTGGTAGAGAAAGAAGTGGTAGGAAAATGGTACTTTTAAATAGAGTGAAAAATGGACTGGCTCAAACACACAGTAAATTTGACTTATGATGGTACTTATCGATGCACTACAAAACCCCAAAAATAGCATTCAGACATCAGCTCCCTCAGGATTGCTGGTAAAGAGAAAATTACCATTAGCAATGTAGCATTATTTTTAGTTGACCCCAAAAACCAACTGTCAGTGTGTTTTCAGTCTGCCAAATGAGTTTTTAGGTGTGTGGGAGGACAACTAAGGACTTTAATATGTTTCTTACCAAGAACATATCCATTATAGTGGAAAATGGAGTGAAAGCTTAATCAGATAGATGAGAAAGTACGGGAAAGCCTCCAGCACATGCTGATAAATTAAGAGCTATAGTCACAAGAGTATTGCACTGTGTCTATGATCAATTCCCATATTAGCCATATAATAAAAAATATATCCCACAAACCAAAACCCAACTCCGTGCCTGTGCCATATCCCATACAAAAGTACTCAAACCTCCAACAATTATTCCATCTGTAATATCTTTAGCTATGAAAATCAGATTGGTTGAGGAGCTGGGGAGAGGGTCAAAATCAACCACTATACTCAAAGATCTAAAATTGGACTATTTCCTGCACGGACATTTCAGGAACTGGCAGTACGTTGTGACATCAGTGGGTTTTGGCATTACAGGGTTTTCAGAACATCTGTTTCTGTGAGCATAAAATGTTCCAAGAAATTTTCTCAAAATGATGGGGTCATCCTCACTGTTTTCATCTCAGAATCATTTAGCCTCTTCCTGCAAATAAGTGAATGAACTCATTGACAATTGCACCCTCATCCAATGTTAACCAACCTTCCCAGCAAGTTAAGGCAGAAGTCTAAAATGCTCCTGGAAGAGAACAACTCATGCTTTCATTTTGATTGTGAAACAAGGTCACAGGAAATACCTATATGGGCACATTTGTCCACAGTCATTGCCTGTTGAAATTCATTTGCAGTTTGGAAAGAGACCAAATATCATACAGTCTTCACAAGGTTGTTTTAAAAGATAGAACAGTTCCTTGATCTGGTTCACAGCATAGCCATACAAACATTGCATTGGCACAACAGATGGCTGGGGGAAGGTGAGGAAACAGGCATGCTTCATGTTGCACTGCTATCAAATACAACGCATTGTGAAGCCACAGCTTCCATATACAGACAATACACAAATAAATCAAAGATGAAGTTTCCAACACCGTACAGGCATAAAAAAGTAAACTCAAAGCTTTCTAATATCTTCAATTTCTTAAAGTCTTTATTGTTCAAATATAGTAAACTGGTAACAAATGAGAAGATTCCAAATAAATTAAAAGAAGCAACAGTAAAAGAAAAAAGTGACTCGAAATGCTATCCCGTCATTACAGGCAAGAGGAAAAGCACTGCCCTTCTAGGCATGACACCAAAAAATTGAACATGCTGCATATTAGTGATTTGAGTACAACTCCATGTACAACACTGATATCAAGCAGGGTTCTTTCTAGCCTAAGACTGGACCAAAGAATGTGCTATCTTGGTTTTACAAGACATGTCTATCTAAAGCCCAGAAAAGGCCACTGGTACCTAGCAGGCTTCACTGGCCTTTCCTAAGATTTAGCGAGTCACCTTTCTGAACACGTGCCCACAATTTGGCCTAGATGTCCAGTTTAATATTTAGTCCCAGGACTGATAGAATTACATCTGTGAACAGAGATTTCCATTTGGAATTATATTTTGTCATGGCCATCTGTAGGATATCAATGTTAGTAAACTGCAAATATGTCCAGTAAACTGGACAATGCGTAATTTTTCTCAAAAACTCATTAAGCATAACCAAATTAAATGTCTTGCAAATATATTTCACCAATACTATTACTTTTAATCTCATTACAAAGTAAAAATAGCTTATTTTTCATTTTAATTGACACCAGTTATGTTACTCTCCTTATTTTCTATTGAGCAAATCACATATCAGCTGTTCTGCTATTTTACCTGGAACTAAAGTAAGGCTGGGGCAACAAATCCCGAGGTCATTCTCTTTGCCCTCTCTTGTACTTATTTAGTCCTCCACTATTCCTTAAAACAAATAAAAGCCTCTCAGTTTTAACACTACAGAGAACTCCTTGCCCACTTCTTGGGCATCAGATATGTGGAGCTACTGATTTTTAAAGGTCTTTTTAGTAACCATTACGTAAATAGCTGCTGGTAAGTTCTCACTATCATTATATGCATGAGCTAAACTGATGATCGTTCCAAATCAGAGCAAGAATTTCTCAATATTTCTGCCATTTCTCATTCAGTCTGCATGTCCCAAGCTTCAGAGAGAGGAGTGCCCTTAAAATAGTACAATTGTACTCATACCTTAATTCTTTTGATTATACTGAGATCGACTTATATAGGAGAAGCATTTTTATCAGTCTTCTGTGCAATTACTCAAAATGTAGGACTAACCACAACGTGTAATCACCTGAAATACAAGTTTCTGTGCATAAAAGCTATAGAAAAACATCTATCTTTTTGCTGGTAACACAGCACAGTTCACAGGGTGCAGAGGCACCTCAGGGGATGGTTTGCTTGCTGACAGAGCCCATTCCCTCAAAAGTAGATACATATAATGATAAATAGCTGTTAATAAGCTATGGATCAAAACTGCTTATTACTGACACCCAGACTGCTGACTAGGAGAAAAATGTATTCTGAACAAAGAAACACAGCCCGCTTACCCAGCCTGCCTACAATGAGAAGTAAAAAAGACCTACAGAAGCACCAGCTCAAGCAGAAGGTTCAGTACAAAATTACTCACAATCAAAAATATAAAGTACTGCACTTTTATTTTCATTTCTGGAATGCTTAAATGCCCAAACTTGTAATAGAGAAACAAACTACGAAGCAATCCCTCAAAAGCGAAGCCCACCAAGTGATCTCCTTTATCCAGAAGAACCGATTGTACCCAACACATGAACTGGCCATAAATAAAACTAAGAAGGATTTTCACTTACAAAACTCAGATGTACTTCATATACACTAAAAACATCCTCATGACTACAGTCATAAAAATAATTCTGTATTTAGCTGAATATGGCACAGGATTTTTGGACTGCCAAATGGCAGGAAACTTCCATTGCTGCGCTTTGCTTTGCTTCAGGTGCTAGTTACATATAATTGGACCTTTGGTAGACTCAGACAGTGAAAGCATTTTTCAGCTATCAAGCTTCATGCCCTTAGTTAATTATTCTGCACCCTCAAGCATAAAATGCATTATTTAAACAAAGTGCTTTTAATTCTCTATTGATAACTTCCTGATTGTACTGAGTACAGCTTTACACCATGAAAGCTTCTGGTTTTATCTTACCTATTTTCTGCAAAATAGATGTAAATCATAAGTAGTCACTAAGAGAATAAACACCTCTTGAAAACTGTGTTTGATTGCTAATAATAAAAGACTAAAAATATTCCGTACCTTCTTAATTGCAATTGCTACTATAGCAATTGTAAAAGTAAATCAAAATTGGCTATGGAAGGCAGGAAGAATGAACACAGTAGAGTCCCCGCCTGGAAAACTTAATCAAGGAGGGGCAGGAAAGGTTTTGAAGTAGTTTTACTCACCTGACACTCAGCTACTTAGGGTGTCTCTTCATGGTATGGCATTGCACTATGCAGACAGGCCAGGAAAATAGCTGGTTCTAGACTGATAAAATAGATGCTGAAAACCTACAGATGAACAGAAAACCCTCTTCCCGATCCACCAAAATCTCGAGGGGAAGAAAAAAAAATCCCGATTTAAAATTGGAAGGAAAAGCTAATCTCAAAATTCTAGAACAACTCAACTGAAAAATTAGCACATTTCAACAGAAGTGCTCTATTTTCATAACTGTCACACATTTACATATAACTAATATTTATAACAGTTAATTAAAATGAACATGTAGGAAGTGCACACGTGTTCTATCTGGGTATACCTGAAACTTTCGTAACTGCCTCAGAAAATCTGTGGAAACAGCACTGTCCACTATCCAAGCTTACAGCATTCCCACAGCAGCTGCACAGTGTGTGCAACTCTTGGAGGGTAGAAGGTGGGGAGAAACTGCTATCACTTCCTTTCTTCACATCACTTTTTGTAGTGTACACCTGCCATACTACTCTTGGTGATGCTTTACCATCTTTAAGACAGAGAGTTTCCTCTGAAACACAAACTTCTTTATTTTGCCCAAACAGATACTCATTTTTGAGCCAGTACACAGCTTGGAGAAGGAAGTTTCCCACTTCTTCAGAAAATTTCTTGAATTCCAATCCCATGTCTCTCTTCCTCCCATCCTTTCAGCACCTTTGTCTGAACTGAGATTCCCCAAAGAAAAAGCAGCACTTTTTGTTTTCTAATCAAGACAGTACGTCGAAACCCCTAATCTTAACACGTCATTTTGGTGCAGAGTACTGCACAGTTCTTGCATGGGAGCCTGTAAGCCAAGTTGTGCAAATTACACATTTAACTGCCTCCAGAGAGATCAACAGGAATTTATTTACAAAAGTTGGCTGCATACTCTAATAAAAGATATCTGAAAGTGTTGCTGTAATTAAAAAGTCTTGGAAACACTGAAATGATGGTGCTGTGGCAAGCATCCAGTATAAAACAATCAGCCACAGACTTTAAAACTCCTTAAGATATAAAAGAATAATGGGACCAAGAGAGAAATTACATCTCAATTTATTAAAGCATAAAATGGGAAAAACAAAACAAAACAACCCAAACCCAACCAGCCAAACAAAAAGCCTTTTACTAAACTTGTAAAATATTAACAAGTTCCCACAAAAAATCCCCAACAGGCCAATGCTCTGAAAGGACACCTGCTCTGGCCACAAATACAGATGAAGAGTAGACACTTCTGAGGCAAATTATCAGAATGAGCCTTTCATTTCATCTTGTATTTTCCCGCTGTGCCCTGTCTGTGCTAAGACATGCCCTGCTCTCAGCCAGCAATTTTCTGATGACTGCTAATGGAGAGATGAGTGCTTTTAGTTCTACAGGAGCGAGCTCCAGATGGGACACATTCAGCTGAGGGTCTGCAGGCTCCTCTCAGATGTTCGCTACCCAACAGCAGGAATCATACAGAACCGCACCTGGGTGAAAACAGGCTATTGAATCAGATTTCCTTCCTTGCCACTAAGCATCTCCAGTTAGCAAATACTGTTCATTTAAATTTGATAAGAATATTTATGGGCATTCAGTATCCTTATTTATTGCTTGCCTCTCCCTACCAAAAAATACCAGCTTATTTATACTGAGACCCTGATAAAATCTGTGCAACACCTGTCACATTGGAGTCTTCCCCAACTTCATCTGAGCAGAAGAGTCTGATGTGACAGTATATGATACAAATCTCACTTTCTAGCCCGCTACTACAAACTGCCATGCTGGTTAAAGCTTTGCCTAGCTAACAACAATGCCTGCTTGAAAGGAGTAGTTCCCTCAAGAGCCACATTTCTCAACCATTGTGCTCCACACTGGATGGCTCTTCAGAACAGTCCCCACTGCATCTGGCAGCAGAAGTCAGCATCTCCCTGTTACAGACTTCCCCTTCCATTAAGTTTGAAGTCCATCCTTAGCCCAGGTATACCAGGCCTATAGCACACATAGTGTTGCCACACCACTAAGTTTATTTATATTATCTGTGGTTTAGCTGCAGACTTCCCAATATTCAAGAGTTTTAATGCCCCTTAGACTGATTTAATGACTATTGCATTTTTCAGCAGAGAATGAACGGAAGCAAAGCAGTGAACTTAAGAGAATTTCTTTCAGCATTGTTCACAAAAACCACAAATGAAATAAAGACAACTTATAAGAATCAGGAAGGAAAAGTCAGCATTAATCTGAAGAACAGAGGATTTAAATGACTAACATGACCTAACAAAACTTCATACTTAGAGCAGTACCAGCATACTTTTGAGCCCAATACTGCTCATCTTCCACAGACTGGTCTCACTCATTGAGGAAGTATCCACTCCGAAATACTTACTATATTTGTAATAACTCAGTTTCTTTTTTCTAAGCTCATGAGTTTTCTGCTTATATCCCTGCCCCTAAATAAAAGATAATTTAGAGAGAGAATTTCAAACAAATTGAGCATTATGCCAAGAAAATAAGCTAATTGAAAAAGAGAGTTAAGACTAAAAGAGAAAAACACTGTAATGACTGCTGCATGGGCCTGGGACCCAGCAGATCTGCTGCTTGTCCGTTTCCCATCACATCACATTAATAAACGCAAATTAACAGCTTCTATGTAAGTTACTGAGCTGACCCTTTCCTGGTGAGATCTCCACCCAGAAATGCATCAAATACAAGTGATTACTTAAGACCAAGAACCACCATTAATGGTAGCAAGTGCCAGGCCAACAAGTATCAGGTACCTCCGGGTACCTCCAGGTACCTCCTCCCCCACTGGAGCCCAGGAGAAAGTTTTGACTGCCATCCTCAAAGCAGAGCATGTTGCTTTCTCAAAAACATGATTTCATGGAATCTTGCACAATTAGCTCCTGTGAAACAGACACAAGCACCCTGTTCAGGCACTTTCAGAAGCACAAGGGAAAAGGTTCAAAATGAACAGTGGCACTGCAACAGGCAATGATTACAGCCGCTTTTTCTCCAGGATTCCTGCAGTCTAAGGGGTTTGACCCAGCATTTACGTTTGTGTAAATTACAATCTTAGACTGCTGAACAGTAAGGTATACTCCTCAAAGACTTTTAGAGTGGTTCTTTCTATTATCATTATTTCTTTTCTCAAAAGTAGACAATGCTGAGATCTTTGTTTTATTATAGCCCCAGTTATCAGTATGATCACATGAAATGGCAGATCTCACTTTCATCAGGTGATTCTGTGACAGGCCTGAACTAAGAGACACCCCAATCCAAACAAAAATGCTGAGTATGAATAGACCAAATGACTCTGTCAATGTTACAGAACTATTCCTGGCTATTTAATAAAGCTTTTGAAGAAAAAAGGCACCCTAGGACCAATGTCCATTCAAAATTCATGAGCTCTTAATCTATCAAGTATGTATTTTTATTGAGTCTTGCACAGCTCCCTCAAGGTACGTACATATTAAAGCTAATTAAATAGAAACCACCACAGTCACTGTAGTCACTGCTCACCTGAGGATACTGCTTCCACATTTAGTTGCTGAGCCTTTTCCACTAACATGCTACCAAACCTTTTCAAATTACATGTGAATATAAAAACTGATATGAATTTACAAACCAGCAGGAACTAATTGATTTTTATATATCTACCTATTAAAAATGCAATAGTACCGATTTAGCTGATAACCAAAAAAAGCTTTCTGATATTTAAACCCCATTTCCTCCGACATGCACAGCTTTCTAAAAATACATGTAGAAATGACATCCCAGGGCTGACGTGTCATATGAGGTTTCTGCTCTCTGTGGAAGTTTAGCTGAACTTCTCAGCAAAACCACAGCATCGTTTCAGAAAGTTGGGAAGACAGCACTGTGACTACTGAAGCTGCTTTCTTAATAGTACCTGCATGAAAGCCTAAAAACTACATATTGCATATTAAAGACATGGAATGGCTTATTGGCCATTATACGTGGGGAATATAAAAATAGATATTTATTATTTTATAGATGAGAATGAGGGAGATTTCCATAGACAGCTGGAATGTGAGTTAATTTCCTCAGTTTGGGAATGTGTGTGAATGTATCAGTCTGGTTTCAGACAGAAGGCTCCCATGATAACCACACTGTTTTCCTAGCTTCATTCTAGGTGATCACAAGAGAATGAGTATGGACTCTCTGTTTGGCGTAATCTTATGATGTTGCTCAGGCCAAACAATAGCACTTTAAAGCTGACAGAACAGCCATCCAAGCACTTTGTAATTTATTTGCCTTTAAACCCTGCACCATGTAAAGATTTCAACCAGTTTAGGTGTTTAAGCTTCTCTTCTTTTGTACTAGTAATATATAAAGCACATTTTTTCAGTAGGTAACATCTTAAGTGCCAACTCCAAGATATCCACCACCTTCATAAAAGAAAGACTACATGCAAAAAATGCATCTAGAGCAATTAAAGCTGTATTGAACTCATAGCTGAAAGCACAGGAAACGTGGAATGGAAACAGCAGTAATTCAGCTGTTTTGCACACACAGTTCCATATTCATTTTCTATGTTAAACATGCTGGTAAACACCTTGGTGTTTTGTGACAATTGGACAGAGAATTTTCACTTTGCTTATGATCAATGGACCATCTTGCTGTGGCTCATAAGGCTTCACAAG
>JAVHNF010042800.1:0-12443 GCA_034783455.1 Micropsitta finschii
ATCCAGTCCCCTTGGGTCTTTTCCAACCCAAACCATTCTGTGGTTCTATGAGGCTAGTCCTGTGTCTTCAAAGTAAAGAATATATTTCTTTCTGTACAGAGTTTATCTGTATAAAATACAATGCGGCACAATGAAGCTTTGAAGTAAATTGATCAATGTTCATCCAAAAATGATGAGGCCTTAGCCTCATTTCACTTTTAAACACCAAAAACATTTCACAGGGCTTTGGGAAGATTCATGTGGTGTGCCAGAAATTCTTCTTTCCAGTCCTAATTTCATCCTAGAAGGATTTAACTAAAAGGGCACACCATTTAATGTGAACTATGTAGGAAAATCAAGGTCTGTCTGTTTGCCTTATGACATGAAAGTAATAATGGCAGCACAAAGGAACCTCTTATGGACAAACAGGCCTGTAAGAGACAGAAGCTATATCAGGATCAAATTCCCACTGTTGCAGGTTGTTTCTTGAGTCTGCTCTGCAGAGTCCTGTTCACTGCTGTCATAGCTGTCAAAGATTTGCATGCTACTTGTCATCTGGGATTATGGGTCAGAGAGCTTTGATGCTATGCTCTGGAAATAGAGAATAACTCCTCATGGGTGTCCTGTGTGATTCCTGATACTCTGCAACTGTTGTGCTGGTGTCTCTGCTGATCCATGCTGGTTTAATGCAGATCGGCTGTAGTGGGGCTGTGGTAGTTGAAAAAGTCTATGTTTAAGTCTGTAGTTGGATAGCTGTGGTAAGTGCTTTGTTTGTCTTCTTTGAAATAGAAGGAATAATGATGCTGTTCAAAACAGAGAAACGAGTGTTATCTCCATGTTCAGTATGTGGTTTTCCTTTTCCCACCACCAGTTATGTCCGTGACAGTGGTGAATGATAGCTGCTTGAGTTCTCCAGGTGGAAAGCTTACTTCAGTTTATTTGGCCTTCTCAGTGCAGCCCTCTCTCTGGTTCAGGCAGCAGTAGATTGAGGAGATTGCAGCCCAGTTAATTTGCCTCATCTGTTAGTCCAAATGAGCTGCTTCATCAATAGTCCATTTCTCCTGACTTGGACTGTTAAACAGATTAGTCTGATTTTTCTCTTTGAAGAGAGCACAGCCTGAAGAGGGGATTCCTATTCTGAACTGCACTTCACAGTATTGGCTATTATTAACGCAATGGCTGAAACGGCTTTGGTAGGAGGGTAATGTGCTTTTCTAACTGAGAGTGCATGCTCTTCTTCTAACAGCTCCTGGAACATCCTTCACTGAAAGGGATGATGATGTTTTAGAGGAGAGAACGAGCTCCATTTGCTCCATTGCCATTGCTAAATTTGATACCTATAAAAGAGTGGTTGGTAAAACTGTTTGGCATGGCTTTTTTTATCTCTCAGCGTTATTTCTGAGCCTTGTTTCATGTCTGACAGAAGCATTAAGAGAATCGTGAACAAGTTCCTGAATACCTGCTGACTTCAGTGCAAATCTGATGTGTGGTTAATATCTTTATTTGATGGGTAAACTAGGGTAAACTATAGGATTTTCTTAGCTTGTCTGTGGGTAGGGGACATAAAAATGCACCTCCTACTCTTTGGTCTTAGGACAGTATTTTACAGCTAGGATGAACAGAAGTACTGAAATGGGCAGTAACCACTAGCAAGGCAATGAATTATTCTGTATCCTTAATGATGTTTGTAACAGTGCTAGTTTATCATCAGAAAACCTAATAACCTAAAGAAAAAGGCAAACAACTTTTACTTGCTTGCTTTTTTCCCTTTTCCTGCTGTGGCTTTTGTGGAACCAGTCCCTGTCAATTTGTGCTGCCTGCTGCAATAGTGCAGTGCCCTCTACTGAAAACTTGCCCCAAAAGAGAACATCAGCCAGATTAACAAGAAAGGGAACCTTCTCTTGGGATGGGGGTGACTGCAGAAAGGAGGTTGATCTTTCCTCATTTCCCTAAGGGTGCACAACATTCAGTCCCCAGACTTCATCTGTCTTTTCAGTTAGTGAGTCATGCAACTTAGTCCCAAATCTCTATGGTATCATATGCAGAAAGACCCATCTCTCCAGAAGGATTGTATACTAGGAAGAGCTTTGCTACTGATAGTAATGATGTTTCCTTCTCTTGGGCAAAAGATTTAATACTTAAACTAGGGAGAAATTGTGTCTCACATTCCCCTGAAGCTGTCTTCTGAAGTTTAGTTAAAGTTGCTGTTGCTCTGTAGAGGTAGGGATTTGATACCTATATAATCCATTATCTACCATTGTTAAGGAAACTCTCTTCACAGGGAGATATCAGGTGCTATCTTCTTTTCCCCGGTGTATGGTAGCTGCTGCTGTTCCACTCATGGAAAAAAAGAAAAGCCTGAAAAATCAAAGACTTACAACTACTTTGTACAAAGACAGTTGAGAAACTTTCTGAAGTTGTGATCAAAACCAAAAAGTAATCCTAAAGCTGTTTTATAATGCACTGCTGAGTTGCAGTAATCCTCCTGTGCATAGTCCTAAGGGTAGATGGTTTTATTCAGTTGTACAAACCTTGGAAAACAGATTTTACAGTGCAACATGTAAGTAGACATTGGCTACAGCATGAGCTTCTCCTGTGGCATACTGCAACAAACGCAGAGTGTTTTGAGGGTATGGGATTTTTCCTTTAAGGAACTCTAAGGTAATCCGGAAAATACTGGGTACAGTAGTTCAAAAGCTGGCATGCTGAAGGCTATCTTGGAGTAGCTGAAGAAGGAAAAACCTTTAGGGGTCAAGTTAATCATCCGCAGAAGAAATAATTTCTCTAGTATCTGGAAATCTCATAGTTGTTTTCAGAGTTGGTTAAACTATCTCCTTTTGGAAAGCTTCTTGGGACCAGTGTAGGTGTCAAAGGTCTACTGGTGGCCTAGATGTAATATAATATCACTATATTATATACTTAGATGCCACAGAATCAACACCCATGGATGTTGATTGGTATTATCGGTCTGTAGGCTGAGCAATTTCTAGGTTAAGTTCCTTTGGGGAGTTTCATGTGACAAAGAAGTACCATAGGAAAAATATGGTCTAGACAGCTTTCTCAGTCTTTGTCTGGTAGGTACAGTGCTTCCTGACTTACTCATCTCCTGGCCTCTCTTCAGGGGTGAACTTCTTGACTGACACACAATTCCCTGAGCATGGTGAAGAATGGAGGAGATCTTTATAAGGACAAAATTTCTGAGATGTGAACAGATACCAGACTTCCTTTGAGCAGTCGTAATACATAATAACACCAGAGGCTTGGTTCCACCTTCCATTTTACAGATTAACTAGTCCTTATTAAACTGAGGGACACAGAAGACTGTCTGTGTCAGTCAAACATAATGCCAAAGACAAGAAGCAAACTGCTTTTTGCACCAACCTGTTGATGATACCCTTGGGGTGATCCATGTACAAACTCTAACTCATGTTTGTGCCAGCTTTATAGTGTGTACAGACAGAACAGAACTCCAGCTAATGCATTTTCTCCTCTGACTTAAGGAAACTGCAACATAAGTTTTTGTATTCAGAAGAGGCTTGGTGCACCGTGTTCTGGTGCATTCACTTTCTGCACTATGGAGCCATTCCCTCCATTCTAGGTCAGTTGTGCCCTTGGTAAGGGTGTTCCACCTGAGGCATGCTTTGGGGAATCTGTCAGTTGAGCTTAGTTGCATGAGCTTACAGACTGTCACACAGCCAGGTTCATTTTGGTAATACAGCCTTCTCTGCTGTAATCTTATCTCTGTGGATCATAAAGTGGGATAAAAGTGTTAACACATGGATCAGGTAACAGGAGAGGTAACAGGGCCTGGTGATAACTAGTGACACCATCACATTTGCTGTTTAAGTCCTGGGTAGTAAACCTGGAAACTATTAGCAGGTGTGATGATGTGTAATGCTCAGGTAAAGCCCTCCGAACAGGAATCTGAAATCTCTAGTGTTGAAAGGCAGTGCCTAGGCTTTGTTCAGGCTCCTGGGTCATCAGATACCCAGATACATCAGTTTCAAAAAGCCTTGAAAAGTATTTCAAGATACCACACATAAGCCATTTGTATAGAGGGCCTAGTTAAATGTTGCCAAAGGAGTGAAGTACTTTTTAAATGGCTAGAAACATACAGAACTTGTTTAAAGACTGTGAATTCCTACAAGGTGCCATCTTGAAATGCCCCCAAAATTACCTCAGTATCCATACAGAAGTTTTGTGTTTATAACCAGTATGGTGGACTCAAATCAGTTAATCATGGAACCTGTTAATTTTGGGGTAGGTCATGATGTGTCTGGTGCCAAGTATAGAAGATACTATATGGGATTTTGATATGGGAAATCAATGGGGTTTGCACATTAGCATGGAAATGTTATGTGGATGTGTTACTTCTTTCAGAATGGACAGAAATTCTCTGCATTCAAAATACAGTTTCTACCTTAGGATCATAGAATAGTTAAGGTCAGAAAGGACCTTAAGATCATCTAGTTCCAACCCCCCTGCCAAGGGCAGGGACACCTCACACTAAAAATATATATACCTTATACTATTTAAAAATATGCTATATAAAAATATAGTATACCTTATACTATTTGGTTCTGAATACCTGAGTTACAAAGCAGACACTCAAATAAAAACCCCTTAATTTTTGATAACAAACATGATACCCTCTATTAGTCTGTGCTTTTCAGGACTGCTGCATCCAGTCATAGTCAAGAGCAGGAGATTCACAGCATGTTTAAATTTGTCTTGCAGTGTCTTTCAGGAAGAGGCCTTGCACAGTACTGTTGTTGCATGTATTCAGATAAAGATGCCTTGCAGCAAATTAACGGAAAACACGAGAGAGTGCTTGCTGGAAATGAATGATGCAGTGCTATGAAATCCATCACTTGTGTATCCTGAAACTGGTCTCACTTTGCAGCAGTGTCTCGGGGAAGCGCTGCTTGCTTAAGATGCTTCTTTTTCAGTGACTGTTTTCTCATTGCAGCTGAGAAACCACCAACACAAAGCAAACAAGGGATTACTCACAAACCTTATATATCAAATTCTACTCTGAAATTCAGCTTGTATTATTATTATTTACCATTGATGTTATGGTAATGCCTACAGGTGTCAACTTTGATGAGCTTCTCAACTTGCTGCTTGCTTTACAAGTGTGGGAAAAGCAGGCAATCTGTTGTCCTCTGCTATACGTGGAGAACAACAGAAAAAAAGGCTAGAGACAGAGGAGCAGGATGATTTTCCAAAACTCAGAGATCCATCAGAGCAGGCTGTGTCTCCTGACTCCAGATGCAGTTGTCTGGGACAGGAATTCCATAAAGACAAGGCTTCATCTTAAGCATCATACAGTCCCAAGGAATAGTTGAAAATATTTCCATTTGCTCTGGGCTAAGCCATATTGTCATGTTTTCTTGCTTTCACTTTGAGATGAACCTTTTCCTCTGGTCTGCGTGACTTGGGGCAGGATGTTCATAAAAGAGTGAGGAGTTTCATGTTGCCATTAAGTAGAGCATGCTTACAAGCCACTTAAACCTTTTTCTTCAGTGTATTTGCCTCAGTACCTTTGTTATTAACTGCATACTATGCAGCTAAAAGTCTGATATTTGTGTACCCAAAGTAATGACATGAATGTACACAACCAAGAACATCTATTTGCCTGTATGTTTTCCAGTAAGAGTCAGAATGGTTTCACTCCATTTTTTCCTCTCTTGGGCAAAGTAAAGCTAAAAATATGTTTTTTTTAATGGTTCTTCATCATGGTTTTAGAAGAAACTAGCCGTACATTTTAAAGGCTGTTCATGCGAATTCTGTATCCCAGATACAATGTTGAGATAAAGATGGAGCTATGCCAGAGTGTATCATATTTTAATTCTAGTAACGGTAAGAAACTAGCTTTAAGTAACATGAAATCTGGAGAACTAATGTGGTCCTTTAATGCTCAGTATTTGAATTTGTTTGACATTTCTAAAGAAATATTAACAGGCTTTTTGGAGGCAGTACACTGGTTTACCTGCGGAGGATTTTGGTTTCCTTTTGCTTCATGACATAAGAGATAGGTGCAAGATGTACCTGGCCTGGTTGAGAGGAAGCTTGAGGGAGTCAATGGTTAGTCAAATAAAGAAGAAAAGGAAAGCTGTCCTGTAACCTGTTGCCAACTGATGATAATTCCCAGGAGCAGCTTCACAGATACTGTGAGTTAGAAAAACCTTGCCATGCACATTATGGACTTTTACCTGTAGCTGTTGTTTGACAGCACGTGGTTGAACCATACTTTGGTCGAACAAATCAAAATGATCCAAGAATAGATAAAACATTTATGATGTGAGGAATGTAAGTGGCTTTGTTTTACAAAATGTTGTGAAAAATTACCATTACCCTCCTCTTGTCTGCTTCCATTTGTGAAACTGCCGCTGTGCTTGTTTTGTGCTATTTGAGTAATCCATTTGAATATTGTAAATGCTAAAGTGTACGATCGCCTACACAAAGAGCATATTTATTCTGAAAGTTATTGAAAGAAGTATCCTGCCTGATTTCTATTTTTTGTCCTTCTTCATTCAGTTTTTCCCTCCCAAAGGAAATGAGTCAGAGGACTCCTAATTTCTCATTCTGTCTGTCTCTTTTCCTCGTTAGTGTTCTTGAACAGACCTCTTGAAGATTTTCCTTCAGCTCATCTCTGAGCATCTGTATGACTAGGGGAAGGTCCCTTTTTTGTCTGATTCTTTCCTGAATTCTTGTATTAAACAGGCCATAAATACAGATATCTGCATCTTGTCCTCAACTCCTGCTTGTGCAAGACCCTCAGAGAAGGAATTCATCTTGGTGCAGCTTCCATTCCTTACACTTCTCAAGAGTAGAAATTAATGCAGAAGTTAGAAGAGGTGAAGGAGATCTCTCTGCCTGCTCTGTTTCATTCTGGAACAAGCAGTTTAGCCAGTGACTTCAGTGGTGGGTATGCCTGAGTATGAGCATCAGTCCATAGACTAGTTTTCAGTATCTACGTTCAGAAAACAGTTGGATGTGTACTGGCTCTTCCTGCACTGGTATTTTGTACTGCTTCCATTTGTGAACCTCTGGTAGTAGCTGAAGGGTTGGGTTTCTTTTCAGAGTTCTTGGGGAAAAAATATAGCTCTCCCTAATATTAAGAGCATTTTGCCAGGTAAGTATTTGAACAAACCTGGAGTTTTCCTGCTTGATTAGTTATAGCTTTCTGGATTTAACACTTTTTCTAAGGAGATTTCCTTTACAGAGTAGGTCCTGACCTGATAGAGGTTGCTGGATGCAGCCTCAGGGTCATTACTGAACAGCAGTAAACAGAAAATAATGACAGTACTGAACCTGCTGGTGTTCCGTTTATTTTTTGCCTTCTGTTTGGTTTCAGGTTCTCTGTGTAACCCTGACCAGCAAGTGTAACATCCTAAGTGTGATGGGTTTGACTTCTGTAAACATATCACAATAGTAAAACTCCATGGGTTTTTTTTTTTTGTTTGCTTCTTGAAAGATCATTCATCAGCCAGGAGATAAAAAAATACAGCACTCAACCTTCTCCAAGTGAAGTTTGCTTTTTGGGTGAATAAATACTCCCTGACAGTCCCTGTCTTTGGAAGCTTTGATGCAAATGTTAAAAGCCTCCAAAACAATGTAAGTTGTGGCCCTTTACAAATATAGTTTCCAGGGCAACTAAAGGGCCTGCTGTTTCCTAAACACTGTGCTCTCAAGCAGAAGCATGTGTCTGTCTGCTGGAAGATCATTTTACATTTAAGCATGTTTTTACTTACAATCATATTCCCCATATGAAAAAATATGTCTGTCCTCATTCGGGTCTGGGCTATTTGAAAGTAAAGCAGGGAAATGTATTGTACAACTGCCCTTTAAATGGGGTTTGGATTGCAAATTTGACCAGGGTGATATCAGAAAGCTGACAGATTTCCTCATGTGATGCAGCAGTGTCTGTCCTCTACCACCCACCTAGGGGCTGATGTGCAGCCCCTCTTAATACAGTGTGCTTTGCCACTCCCAGCTGTTGGAAGATCGCTGTCAAATCTCAGGTGAGGCTTTTATTGCCACTCAGTTGTAGGAATAGTGATTGGGTTTTTTTTTTTTGGTTTTTTTGGTTTTTTTTGGTTGATGGAATGTAGGTTGGATGTGAGGAATAGGTTTTTTACACTGAGGGTGGTAAAACACTGGCACAGGATGGCCCAGAGAGGTGGTGGATGCACCATCCCTGGAGACATCCAAGGCCAGGCTGGATGTGGTTCTGGGCAACCTGATCTAGTTGAAGATGTCTCTGCTCATTGCAGAGGGATTGAAATGGAGGAGCTTTGAAGGTCCCTTCCAACCTAAACCATTCTAAGATTCTGTTAGGGTTGTATCATTACTGCATGTGATCAGTGTTACAAGCTTGGGTTTTGTATGTCCTATTTAAGTATTAATGCAGGACCAACAGGCAGCACACAAACCCTCCCCGCATATGGTGTAATCAATGTGGTATATGAACAGCTCATTAATTGAATTGGCTGGACTTCGACGACTTGTCAATAGATTAAAAGTCAAGTCTAAAACAAAGATGCAAAAAATCATTTTAGTGTCTTTCTAGGTGTACTGGCAATGTACTTTCAACGTTGCAGTGTCAGTAGTCTTGGTGCGATGTAGAGAACATGGTTAATACTGTAGTAACATTATTTAGTATTCTGGTGCAACTAAAGAAGTGGTTTAGGTGCAGTAATTTGGAAAATGAAGCAGAACTTGGCCTCATCTATATTTGCATAACTTTTCCTGATTTCTGCACCAAATGTATTCATGCATATCCAAGTACTGCACACTACAATGACCTAGATTAGAAGCTTGTTTTAATTATGTATACTCATTAGTACATTCTAAAGACTTACTCCATTTTCTTACTAATTTTAAGTGAGATGAGAACGTGTGCTTATTTAAGACTGTCTCCCGTGTATATGGGTTTTATGTTTGTCCATCCCTTTCTTTCTTTTGTTCCTTCTGTTTATTTCTTTTTTTTTTTTTTCCCCCCCTCTTTGTGCTTTTTGTTCTTTCATTCCTTTGGTGTTTTTTTTTTTCTCTTTCTTTCTTTCTTTCTTTCTTTCTCACTTTCTTTCACTCCCTCATTCCTTCTTTCTTTCACTCCCTCTCAGATTCCTCTTTCTCTATTTCCATATGCACCTCTTTCATTCTCTCTTTCTCAGGTGACAGAAAATAAACACTAGTTATTTTCTGCATTTATTTTCTTCTTTCAGGTACAAATGTTGGCTTCAGTGTTCATGCAGACTGCTCAGATGATGATTAACACAAGCCTAGCACACTGGAAAATCTGTAGTACAGGAGCAGAGCGTGTGACCTTCTGTAGGAACATGTTCGATGTCTGATTTCACTGGAGCTTTTGACTAGAAAAGCCTAAGGAAAGTAAAGCACAGATTTCAAGTTCTGCTTGTAGCCTTTCATGGATTAGAGCATTTTAACTTCTGAGCTTTGAAACAAATTCTTAGGCTTGTTGCACAGAGAAGCAGTGACCTACTCAGGTCTCATCATGAAACTGGTCAGTAGATGTAAAGATGTTTAAGCATAAATCTGTAAAGGTATCTGTGAAAGCTAAATAACCCTTTAGAAGTAACTGAAGCCATGGTAGTGACTATATTATATATTGAATGCTACATTATCCTCACAAGTATTGATGAATCTCAGAGCCTCAAGGTTGGTTTTAGAGACAATGAGGCACCTAAATATGTGTGTGGGTTGGCACCTAAGCCAGACAATGGTTGACCGCTTTCAGCTGCCTCATAGTTATGTCTTTACCACCAAGCCTTTCCTGGCAGAGGCTTTGAAAGCTGTGGATGCTGATGGAAGCTGTGGCTCACATAGAATCAAGTGCTAAGAATAGGCAGGAAATACCTTTTGTTCACTAGTAGGGCTTAGTTTGATGAATGTTGACTCAGGAATCACCTGCCATTTGTCAGGCTCCACGAGAGACATGTACAGGCTGTGAAGTACAAATGAATGCAAATAGAAATAGTTCAGTGTGTCCCTATTGCCTTGGGCAGTTACTGGGCACAGCAAACCAAAGGTTTTAAATGCCTTTCTTCTGCAGAGGGACACCAGATTCTCCCTGTTCTGTACCAAAAAACCTTGGGCTTTGGGCTTGGGCCTTAAGTGGATACTCCTGGAACTCTTGTGCTGTAGAAACTGCTACAGTCTTGCTCCAGCTGTGCTCCCTGAGCACCTTTCAGGGTTCTGTACTGTTGAATTCAGTTTGGGCAGAGCATCCAAAAGGTACCCAAGTCATGGAACTCTGCAGAGTAGAATTCAACCTCTAACTCTAGACATTAGCTCTTGAAACTGGATAGAACAGTGCAAAAAGAACTTTATCAGTTTCTTGTTTTGTGTAGGAAGTTTGTGGCAGCTTCACACGACTGGCTTCCTGCTGCATGGCCACTGTGGTACCCATGAGCATATCCACGAGCACCACAGGCTGATGACTCCCTAAGTGTGCATGTGGACATTGACTGTGCACTGCACAACTAGTCAATTTGTGATTGGCCTTTGTTAATTATTAGACTGCAGTAAGACATTGTGTTTCAAAGGTCAAGATAGGAACCACTGGTACCAAAAGACAATCAAAAGTGCATACTAAAAAGGTACCACTGTAATAGTGCAACTGTTTGCCTAGGCACTGGCAGTAAAACATACTGGTAGGTGCTGCGTTAATTGTGAGAGCTTATCCAAACAGGAGATTTGTTTTTACATTCCCCAATTATGAATTGAACTTTATTCTCTGACCCACAGTGTATCGTATCTCCAGTATATAAGCTGAAAATCTACCCCCTGATGTTTTTTGCTTTGCTAGTTCTGTGTTTGATTATAGCTATTTAACAAATCACCCCAGAATACATTCACCATCATTGAATTTATACTCTGAAAATCCTTTAAAAGAGGCGTTTGAAGACTTTTCTTGTGGCCATATGCTCATAACAGAGCAATATAGTTCGCTATGATGAGATCGTACACAGAGGAGAAAGGAAGATATGATCAGATGGAATCACACAGATAAGTGCTATCTGTGTTACCAGGAGGGATTGTGGCTGGGCTATCATGTGGTTGCAGCTGTACAGCTTAGGTTTTTGTTCTTAATCACACAGATGAGCACAAGCAATACAGCAGCATGGCTGGGGATTTCCGGAGCATTAGCAATCACTGAAGACAAAGCATACGAGAAGCACATGCTAAGTTTTCACACTAAGAAGACTGAAGTATCTGTGGGAACTGGAGGTCTGGATGAGTTACTTTGGTATGAGGTTTACCCATTAGAAAAAGAACAAGAAATATTCTTAGAATTTGCTTTGGCTTCACTTAAAAGCAGCATTATGGCCTGTGTACTCCTGAAAGGAGAAGGTTTCTTAAGCTATGATTCAAGAAAGACAAGATGGCATGTAGGTTATCTTAAAATAGAGGCTGTTCCTTAGTTGCCTCCTACTCGACTGACAGAGCATATAGCACTACCCCTTGCATTAGTAACCCCTATGCAAATGAATGCCATGCAGTGAAATAAAAGGTGAATAAAGGGTCAGGCAGAGCTTTATCAGACAGACAGATCAACCCCCACAAACCTTTCAGTCTCCTTTCTCCAACATCTCTTTAGCACTTTTGCCCAGAAAACTAAATTTAGTAAGAAAAGTCCCTCAGCAAAGACATGCATCGAGGTTTTGTTGAGCTGGGTGATGTGCTGGTGCAAACCACAAAGATGGTCCCTGCCTCATCCCAAATAAGTATCATTATACTTCATAGTAAATCCTTAGGCACTGAATCAGGGTAACAAATTATCATAGTAATCATGCCATTAATGCCTCCATGTTTCCTTAAGGTACATGTATGTACATTTAGAAAGAAGGTGATGTCAGGGAAGGTAAAAAACTGTCCCATCTGTTCAAAAGCTTCCCGTGTCTTCTGGAAAGAATTCTTTCTGCTTTTATTGCCAGTCTCCGTGACACTGTGTCCCTTACCTCCCTCTGAAGGTATGCTTTTGGGAGTGAGTGCTCCAGCAGAACACCCCTAGTCCTGTTGAAGGGTTTTCTGTGTCTGTATGTCTCCAGCACTGATCTGTTCCAGGACAAGTTTCTCCTTGTGGTTTGAGAAATGGTCACAGCTCCATGTCATAAACAGATTTACACAGCTGAAAGTGAGGGCAAATACAATATAAAAGGATTGTAGCAGAGGGAAGGGAAAGCTGAGCTCAAACTGCAAGTGGTGTAAGGAAAGCGTCTAAGCAAGCTGAATTAGAGGACTGCAGTGTTCTGCTGGTTTTCTGCTTGGGATGAAGTGAGACTCACCTCAGGGATTTACTCTGTGTACAGCAGCAAAGGGAGATCTTTGCTCATCTCTTACTCTCTGTGCTTTCTGTGTATGTCAGTACATGTCAGGTGATGTCACTGTGCATGGCAGGTGATGTCACAGTGCATGGCAGGTGATTTCAGTACATG
>JAVHNF010042825.1:0-19439 GCA_034783455.1 Micropsitta finschii
TTTCCTTACCTAGAAGAGAGTGGTCCCAGAGGGGTTCTAAAGCAAGGTACTCCCCTAGGCCGCCTTTTCCTAAAAGCCTGCTCTATTAATTTGCTTTCAGAGGCAGGGTCTATCCTCCAGAATGAGCCTTTGCCTGGTTCTTCCTGGGAACGTGGTACTTTGATGAAATAACGATTCAGAGAGAGATTGTGACGTATTGAATTCTATGGAACATAAAAAAATATGTAGAATTCATATAACTTTTCCAAGTCAGAATGTGGCCTACTGCAGCAGTTTGTACTACAGGAGACTCGGGGTTCAGCTCTTAATTCAACAGAACTCAGAGCACTACAAAGGCAGTGCCATGAATCTGAAAGGACTCTTGCATTTTTCAAACCTTTCCCAACAGTTAAAACCCCAGTATGCTAATGAGGCAATAACAGGAATCCCATTTAATTCTCTGATGAGAAACACAGTGATTGCAATGAGCTGTTAGAACACTACAAATACTTGTGCATAATGCAGCATGAAAAAAAAAATAAAAAAAAAAAAATAAATAAAAAAAAAAAATCAGTCTTCATACACCACCCTTCCCCTGGTGTCAATGTCAGTGCATTCTAGGAGGGCCAGTAAAATACAGCATACACTGATTCTGATCTTACGTGGTAATCTTACTGTCCCACAACACAGAAAGAAAAGGTTAAAGACAAGTTCCAAATGCAGCTAGATTGCTGGGAGTTCACCCACAGTCCAGTCTGCCTCACCAGAGGAGCCAAGGATTTAGTGTGTCTAGAAAAACGACAAATGGCAGGAGGTCCTAGAACAGCTCTCATTGAGATCTTTGCCACTGCACTCTAGTTTGCACATTACTTCATCCTCACCTTTCTGTAGCACACATAACTCTTTGATCAGAGAACTTCTAACACCCTGAAGTGGCTGCATCTATCCTTAGCTTTGCACATATAAATTCTCTTTTAAGATACATAAACCCCAAAATCACTCTAAACATTATCACCGAACAAAAAGGAAGTGACAATAAGCACACATACTGAAACACTTGAGGGGAAACGGGGGGAACACAGAGAAGAAGCTTTAAGTTAATAAAAGCTCTTAAAAATTTGCAAAATCAAATGCAAATCTTGCTCAAATGTCTGAGTCCATGACTCTGATGGCAAGTTTGGAAAACTTAAAGCAATGATAACCATGTATGGTTTCTTAAATGCAAACTGATGAAACCAGAAATGGTTTTCCCTGCCAAAAACTGAAGCAGAACTAGAAAGATGCCAAGAACATGTTTATAAATTATATTTACTTCTCCATATGTGAGAATGAAATAGTAAATCCAAAAGTACCTGCTAAAATAAGTTCACAAAGAGAAGCCTTCAAGTGCCCAACAAAATGAGACCTCTATATATTTAAGGCTATAAATACTTCAGTACTATTTATTAAAGTATAGGATTTGGATACTCTACACATGTATGTACTTTATGTTTTGAATAATATACACATATATACCCTCAGATATTATTTAAAACATCTATAACTCACCGTAACCATAATCTAACACCTGATGGATAAAAGACAGCAAAACTACTCCTGCATGAGGTACGCCTGCGGATGTTAGAGCAGTGCTCTGTATCACAAGTGACTGAACAGCATCTGATTTTCTGTTTTTCCAACCGCTTTTACAAATAGGTGTTAATTTATTATTTAGAACATACCAGGTCTGCTGTGTCTATCACCTTGGTTTTATGAAGCATGATACATCTAAATACATACGCTGTTCTAAGGCAGAACTCTTTAACCATGCACTATAATGTACATGTGCATGTTTGTTTCCACAATGCTTACATCAAGCACTATGCACACAGATACTCCAGGTACTTCAGAACAGGAAGCAAAAAGCACACCAACATTTTATAAACAGAATCTTCTTGCTAAAACAAATCTGTTAGTATGACTGCAGCCAGGATTCTGCATGGTTTATGTGTGAAAGGGAAACAGAAGACACTTCATAGCCAGAACAGCTACGCCCTTTTACTAGCCAAACCATTAGCAAAAAGCTGGGAACAGTTACATTCTCCACTAAATTTGGAATCCCTCTAAGAGCAATTCAACTTTCATTTAGGCCCTGTGACAAATATGTATCTGATTAACAGATTAAAAACCTATTCCTCTCCTGAGCAGGCATGTATTCTCCAGTCTTCTACTTGTGCAGCACCTTTCCCTTCCCCCAGTCTCTCCAAATTTTACTTCCCTGAAAATAACTTCAGAGCATGCCTCTCCTGTTGCAGATCATGACTGAACTAAGCAGCAACACAGTGAAACTGATACCCCATGACTGACAGTGCAGTCTGAATGTTACATGGGCAAATGGGCCAGTCCTGCTACTTGCGCTCTTCTGTCCTTTGCTGAAACTAAAAACGGCAGCAAAGGCACCGAACCCTTAAGTGTATCTGGGAAGTCTGTGCCAGACTGATTCATACTCCATTAGTCATCCTGGCAAATGCTGAGGTTGGTCTCTTTGAAAAATGAAAAGAAATCAGAAATTAATTCTGCAGAATGGAAAGGCTTGGTGCAACTCCGTGCAGATTAAGTTCACAAACAGCCTGTGTTGCACAAACAAAACAGGGCACACAACAGTGTAAGATGAGGACAGATAATATACACTTGCTCCTTCACTGTAGTGCATGGTTAAGATCACGGCTTTCAAATAAAACTGAACTTTTAACATTTAATACCATAAATTTATCTCAAGATAATAATCTGGATGTTTACACAATTGTAAGCTACAGAATATAGCTACATTCCTAGATAGCATACGTAGTTTCAAATCCCCAGGGCCAATTGGACTTTTCTTTCCCAAAAGTCTGTATTCATCCCTCCTAGAGGTTTCCAAATACCATTCCATGAGTAAAGCAACATTTCAAATACCAAATAATGTAAACTGGCTATGTGGTTGGAGAACTTACAATCAGGAAAGAGACAACACACTCATCTGACAGATTCTATTTATGAAGGCCTGTTTGGCTCACCAACAGACTGCTTATGAGCATTTACAGCTGCCAGTATTACTCACAGAAATTCCAGAAAGCAAATTTACCTGCCAGCCCTTGTCTGCTGTCCTGTAGTACGGATAGTTTTTAGTTATGTGCGTATAAATTCCATTTAGTGTAAGCTGCTTATCAGGTGCCATTGTAATTGCTTGTACTATTAACTGTGCATAGGAGTAAGGTGGCTTAGAGTCATCCTGTACAACAAAAAGAAAAGTCTGAATCAATAAACTTTGAAAATACACCCCCCCCTTTCTAAATCAAGTTACAAAACACAATTAACTTAAAGCACTTGCGAATGGTCAAAATCTTAAAGCAGAAAAGAAACTAAGATGATTTTGCTCTTCTGATTAAAACAATAAAAAAAAAAAACACACATTAAAAATTTGGAGACACATACTACAATGAAGTATTTTCAACAGCAAAGAATTTTCAACAGCCTATAGACCCATGGATAAAATATATACAGACCCTCCCCCAAAGGGAAGAGAGGGAAATCAATAAATAGATACATAAAGAAACCTCGTTTCTAATCACAAAAATCTACCAGTTGTTTTTAAAAACTGCAATATTAAATGATGACACACTGCATCTACTTTAGCAAACAAAATTTCTGAAGTCTTACAATCACTCACAATGTAATTTATGGGATTGATTTCAAACCATGTTTACCTTTGGGCTATCTCCACCCGATGCTTCCTTGTCATTCTCTGACTGTGAATTATCAGCCATTAAATGTAGGTCAGATGGTATTACACGACTCATTTTGTACCCTGAAGAGCCTGCACCACGGGGGCTAGATGGGCAGGAATTTGCAGCACTGTAGAGCATAAAAAGAAGATCCTACTATTTTGTTATACAGTATACCACCACATCATATCTAATCGAAAAGCTCTTACTGTGGAAAAGCCCACTGCCAGAGCATCTAGGCTACTTAACTGGATCTGTCAGTATTTCCATTATAAACCCCATCTTCCAAGCCTTTCTAACTCATCCATGGGAATTAAAATCACTGCAGGAAGAAACCTGTCAAATGAAGCTCAGGTTTTCCTCCTCGAACGGAAAAAGATTAACTGATTTATTAGGCTGCACTGTAATTTGGGTGGGATTTGCCAACAGAAAAGTCCACTGTAACTAAAAAAGCAACCACAAATTTTAAGACATTCATCTGAAATAAGAAACACATCTTGCATGAAATTTCTGCCATATGCTTGTATTCAGTCTGCACAGAAAAGATCATCTCTCCTGTGCAGTATTTTTGAACATTTGAGAAAACAGAGCAAGCAGTTGGAAAAAAAGTTTTGATTCTTATTTAAATCTAACCCAACATTAAGTGTTTACAAGTATATGCACATACGCATACATATATATGTATAAACATCATAAACTTCTCTATAAATGGGATGCACCAACACTGACTCATCTCATGTAACACAGTATTAGGAAAACAGAGCAGTTACACTGCTACAAAGTGAACGACAGTGCCAAACAAACAAAAGCAGCATCTCGATACCTCCCTTTTTGCTATCACAGAAATATAAAGACAAAATGTCTCTTATTCCACTGTAACATCTTTCTCACTGTTGTCCCCTGCCTTGTAGAGTCACAGGAACCAATGCACAAAGCCTGTTTTCTTCCAGAATTTCCATTTAGCCAACAGGAAAGAGACGGTGGGTGAGGTCTGTCCTCTTCCCCCCCAAAAAACTTTGGCAGTTCTCCATGAGGACGTGTACTTACTTCCCAGCAGTTCATACTGTAACCGATTTCAACACAGTCCTCAGAAACTCCAAAAGAAGTTAACTAAAAATCAGAACGACAAAGCCTGCTGTGGGCCCAGAACCAGCCTTATCACCAAAGGTACTCTTTAACCTAACTCCAACCTATGGTTCAAAACATCAAGTAACAAATTTAGCCAGAAAGCGTTATTTAGAGTTACAAGATAAAGCTTTAACATATTTACATCTGTCAAGTTTGGTTTGTCTGCCTGGCCTCTCAGGTTTTTTACTACCTCCATTTTTATGTAGAGAAACAAGGGAGGCACTGTAGATGGGGCAATATATAGAAAAAATATACTCTTCAAGTTTCTCATCAGAAATCCACCAGCCATTTGTTACTAATGATATACTATAGAAGGGAGTCTGGGTTTTTTAAATGTTGGATGGAAGAATCCTTCACTAAAGCCAAAATGTGCCACTAATTCACTTTTTAAATGTAGGTCACTGCTGTTTTCTTTTCACGTATCAACCGACAACATCCCTCTACTGTGCTCCCTTTAGCATGTATTGACAAAGCAACACATATGGTATAATCAAAGCACGTTTACAAGTCTTCTACAAAACGGGGATCTGAAGAGAAACTGTCAAGCTTTGCTCTCAAAATAGACTCAAAACTGTTATTTTGGGGTTGGGTTTTCTTTGTAATAAACTATATTCAACAGGTACATGAAAGCCCTGAAGAGAAGTACAAAATTCACAGTGAGGCGAATACTGTGGTGGTATATGGATATTATCTGAAATATCTGTGAGCTGCTCTGTCACTCCTTGGACAAGATGTGTTTTCCCTGAATTTAGTAAGAAAGCAAACCTGTTATACAGCTGAGTCCAGATCTCTTTTCTCTCTACTTCCACAATTTACACAGATCTCATTAAACACTACAATATTGAGATCAAGCTCTTGACAGGCATGAAAGAAGTCAATTATCCTTATATTCAAATTTCATTAACAAGATCTACAGTCTGAAAAATTAAGCATTAACAGTCCTTCACTCAAGTGGAGATAGAAGAAGTAAGGGGGGAAGAAAAAAGCTTTCAACAGCACATAAGTGACTTTGAAACACAACTTTCAGTGCATTTACATGAAATTTGTGCTCCTGAACTTTCTATTAATTTTAAAATTTTTATCTAAACTGATTTTACCAGTTTGGGAGGACAGCTTGCTTATGGTCAGTTGGGTCTGGTCACAAAGAATAAGTCAGACAACAGCTACAATTACCAAATTAAGCAGCACAGCAAGTTAAAAACATAGAGGAACCTTCCCTGCATGCTTCCCTCCACTAAGGTCCATTTCTTACACTGTATTTTAAGTAAAATGTCTGTTTACTTCCAGCAATACTTAATCACAAATCTTCTGGAGTAAGGGATCAGTCTGTTTTACACACTAATGATAACCTGGACTGGTTTCAGCTGTAACAGTTGTTTTTCTTCCTAGTGGCTGGTGCAGTGTTGTGGTTTTGATTTAGTATGAGAATAAGGCTGATAACACACTGAAGTTTTCAGTTCTTGCTCAGTTGTGCTTACTGTGATCAAGGACTTTTCAATCTCTCATGCTCCGCCAGTGAGGACAGGCACAAGAAGCCAGGGGGACACACAGCCATGGCAACTGACCCAAACTACCCAACGGGATATTCCACACCACAGAACATTACCCTCAGAATATAAACTGAAGAGAGTCAGCCAGGAGGGGCCAATCGCTGCTTGGAGATAAGCTGGCCATGAGTCAGTGGGTGCTGAGCAACTGTAACTGTGCACCACTTGGTTTTTTTTCAGGGGCTCAGTTTATTCCTTCCTCTCTCTCCCCCCTACCATTACTGTAACTGTCGCTGTATTATTATATATTATATTTTACTTTTTCCAGTTCTCTTCCCCATCCCACTGGGCAGGCGGAGGACAGAGCAAGCAGCTGGCTGGTACTTAGTTGCCAGCTGGGCTCAAACCATGAAATAACCAAAAAATCCGCCTTTTTTCTGATTATCAACTTCAGGGGACAGTGACTAACCAGAATGTTTTTAAATGGCATTATTTAGACTTATCTCATTTAAAGTCTTGCCATAAGCATGCAAGAATAAAACGCAATCCTAATAATTTGGAATGAAAGACAAAGACACTCTCTATTGCTGTACTAAGAATGCCAGGTTCCTGAGCAAACTGTTACACATTTAATGTATTACAACTGAATAGTACAGGCTGCTCATGTAATTATCTTATTACTTAGCAGAATGGTAGTTGTCTCCAAGGCAGGTAATGCTGAGCTTCAACTAAATTTTACCACAAAAGCAAAATACATAAAATGAATTGGAAAGCTGCCTCATATTGCTAACCATACATTGCCCCATATCCAATGTGCAGGGCTTAAATACCTGATAGTTCCTGTGGGAGAAGGGAGAGGGCTGATCAGGTGAGCCATGTTGTCTGGAATGTTTATTGTTAAGGGAGAGATCTGGGGTTGCACAGGCTTCACTGGGGATTCCGGGGCCTCCTGTTTTTCTCTCTTTTCATTGGACAGAGCTGTGAATGTTATCTTGATGTTTGTGCTGGGAAACCTGAAAGTACAGCTGAAAAATAAAATACAAATACATAAGCCACTTTTTACAGAATGTCAGATTTTTTTGCATAACTTGCACCTATCACCCAACCTAATTTAAAAATCAAAAGGTTCAGTAAATCACCTGTAACCATCTTCGTTTTATAGCTCATACAGAAAGAGCAATGTGGCCAGAAAAAGACCCCCAAGTAAGCAATTTGAAAATTGGGAAAGAAATATAAGCAAATTCAATTCTTTATAACAAGGGCAGTTTATGTGTTGACTCCAAATTTCTTGAAGGTCACCCTGATCTTGCAACTATCCCTAAAACACATCGATTTTGAAGACTGTTTTATGATGCCAAAGAACAGTTTAAGCAAATAAACAAGTCACAAGTAGTTGGGAGCACACATTTTGACCAGTTTGAGGTCTACCCAGTTTCACAGAGTGGTCTACCTAGAAGATTTGATTTCTCTTAAAATACTTACTAAACAACTATCAATCCTAATTCTGGTCATTTAAGGATTATATTGCTGTTGTACTGCTACATTTTTCAGAGCTGAACTTAAGAGCCCTTTTTCCTATCCTACCAAATGCATGCCCAAATGTAAAGATTAATGATAAATTAACAATGTGCAATTGTCTAAAAATTTGGAAAACAAAACACAATGAATGCACTTTGGGGTATTTTTTGTTCTCCATCTCTGTATATAGCATTTAGAACTTAACTCAGTTAAACAGACTGTTTATAACTTGTCAGTAAATAAACAGACTGAACAAACAAAAACTTAAATTTCTCTCAACAAAAGCATCTATAAAAATGCAATTCAACAACTCTACTATCTTCTCTTAAGCTGTTAGACTGCACTCAGCATTAAACCCACAACTATATTCACACACCTCTTCCTCATGATGAAAAAGACTTTCCACCAACACAATACCAAACAAACCAACCCCACAACATCTTCTAAAGTTAAGGTGATTCTAGGTAGATCTACTTTTATAAAGATAGGAAACAACAGCATGCCTAAGAAACACAGCTATGAATGCAAGATACGGACCATAAACAGAAGTGATCATTTATGCTTATTATATTTTTCCAGAGAAAAGTGATGTAAGAATTGGAACGCTCAGCTGTGGAGTAGCCTTAAAGCATTTCTTCAAATCAATCTGAAGGTGTTTATAGAACAAAGGCAGCATTTGATTTTGTGACATCTCCTGCCACATGCACCACAGTGATTCTTTTTTCTTACAATACACACCCAAGGATCAGGAAAAAGAAAAAGAATTGACAGTGACCTTCCTTTTTTCTCAGTCTTACTTCTCAGTATGGACCCCGTCCGAATTTAACAGCCGACCTATTTCTGAAACATGCTCCATGTACTAAATTAGGAACAGAATCTATGCCAAAAAACTGCACATGCATTCCAGCAAGAAAGTTAAATGGACCAGTTTCTGGGCTGGGTTTTGTGGTTTAGGGTTTTCTAGTATCTTCAGTACAACTCATTTTTTTGCTTATATTGCTTTAGTTTGAAAGAGGTCTCCTCTGTTTTACTAATAAAAATGTTTCCTGAACATTTCAGTTAATGAGTGCTACTGACAACACTGCTCAAGTGCATGCAGAGGGCAGCTATAGACACCCTTTTGCTGAAGATTAAATAAAAATCCCTGTAAGTGACCACCACCATCTGTTTTAATACAGATTCAAACTTTAGTCACCTGTTCTATACCTTTTACAAGGTGTCCTGAGTTCAGCTGTAGCAGTCATTTTTCTCCTTCTTAGTAGCTGGTGCAGTGCTGTGTTTTCCACTTTAACCTGAGAACAATGCTGATAACACCAATGTTTTTAGTTGTTGCTAAGTAATGTTTATTCCAATCAAGGGCTTTTCAGCCTCATGCTCTGCTGGTGAAGAGGGGCATGGGAAGCCGGGAAGAAGCAGAGACAGGACACGACCCAAAGTACCCAAAGGGGTATTCCATACTACAGCATGTCATTCCTTGCATAGAAACTGGGGGGAGTTACCCAGAAGGCCCAGATCACTGCTTGGGTCCAGTTGGGTATCAGTGGGCAGGTGGTGAGCAATTGTATTCTCTCCCCTTATCATTATTATTACTGGTGGTAGCAGTAGTGGTTTGTGTTATACCTTAGTTACTGGACTGTTCTTATCTCAACCAGTGGGATTTACGTTCTTTCGATTCTCCTCCCCACCCCTCTGGAAGCGGGGGGGAGAAAGGAGAGTAAGTGAGTGGCTGCGTGGCTACCAGATAGGCTTAAACCACAGCAGTTGTTTTTGGCACCCAAAGTGCGGCACAAAGATCTGAAATAACAAATCTGACCAGAGTATGTCTTGTAAATCTAAACCTCGACACAAGGCTATTCCATACCTGAACATACAGCTTAATGCTTTTCAGACCAAACTTATTTCAACTTCAGTAAAATGTGGGAGTAATAGCACATTGCTTTAGATGCTCATTCACTGGTTGGATTTGTTACTGCCCAGTAAAAAAACCCAGCACACTACAATAAGCAACCACAGTTTCAGTGCTGGGGTGGGGTAAGGATGGGGAGGAGGTAATCTTCACAACTTAGGCACAAGTATCAGAAATATGGAAACATAAAATGTATATTCGAAAATTCCTTCAGTATTCCATGTAAGCACATTAAACCACCTCCCTTCTTACACTACTGCAAACCCTTAATACATTGTTTTCCCTGTGGGCATCTTTTGCAAAAAAGGTAAGGACAGCTTACTCAGGTAAGACTAAAGCACGGATTTCAAAGTACAGCAGAGAAATGGTCCTCCCAAACACTGATCAAGTTTGGAAAACAAAAACGAACAAAACCCACCCAAAACCCAGGAGCTCTGACTAATCAAGGGTATGCGATAGGTTACAAATGCACCAAACAAATATGAACTTACAGTCAGGAGCTATATTCAATATAGCTCTGTTACAGTTTACAGCACTTCCCATGCTGAGCTTGAAGGAATGACCTTATTAAGGAAGACACAATACACTCGCAAATCACCACCTGATTAGAACACGCAAATATCTAAATATTACCACAGAAGACTACATCTGTCCATTGATTCCTATTTGTAAATAGAGGGGGTTTAACAGAAGCATATTTTTAGATAGTAAAATTCATCCAAAAGGCAGAATAAAGAGTGTGTACCAGCCAACAGTTTTTCTGAGTAAGCTGCATTAACATGACTGTACATTTACGTCCAAAATCAAAGTAAGGAGCATGCTCTAATTTGATGAGAATCAAGCTGGTTTTGGCATTATTCTTTAGTTACATAATGAACTAAAAAACCACAGCACACCTACAGTGAAAGACCTCAAACACTTAGTCTACAGCAAGCTGATTTTACTATTTAAAGCATTTACAATAGGTTCACAATGTGCTAGCATTGTGTTGTAGAAGAGTAGTTACTGTAGAAGAGACTCATCTATATAACCCACTTAGAACTGGAAAGAAAAAAAATAGTAAATTCGTAAGCTGGCACCTTGCATCTCATCTACTCAACTACCATTCTTAACAGGATGATGCCATTTGGAGTCGGACATCCAACAGAGCCACCAAAATGGATTCAACAGATTCCTACAAACAAATGTTTACAGACATCCATGTTTAAACAGCTTATCATGAAAAGTGTATTAGGTATCTAAGTGATGAAAACAAGTAGCACTATTTAGCTGATGTGCCAGCACTGTATTTTACTTTTATTTCAAACAACTGTTCACAGGATCCACATTTGAATGATTTTGTACATTTATTGATTATGGTAAGTACTTGCCTTGTGCTTTCTACACAGCATCACAAAGGACAGTGGGGAAATGCCAGGAAACTGCAGCAGAGGTTTCACAACTAAAAGGTAACTCATGAGCCTAGTTATTTAAAAGTTCACTCTGGGCTGAGTACTGGAGAACAGACAAGAAGCATCAAATCATTTCAAACTACTCCCTAGAAAATTGCTATTTCTAGAGCTCCCAGCAGGACGGAGAGATGCTGATTTAGGCACTACCTCTAAGGAGGTGAACAGCTTCACAGGGCGCCAGCTAAGTGTCTTGTGGGAAAATGTGCAAAGTCTTGTTTGGTCACACCTGTATTTCTAATATTTTCTCACTTCCCCTCAGTGATTCTGCCTGTACTACAAGGAAAAGATGATAATATGCTTGTAATTCCACCTATATGAAAATATAATCTGACTGAAAATGAGGAATTCCCTCCCGTCTATCTGGGGAACCAAACCATAGAAGTAGAAATTCAATTCCTCCCTGCACCCTGCTATGACATTCAGTGCCTCAGTATCCTTAGAATTATTCCATTTTAATTGTCTTTTAAGAACCAGGACCAAAACTGGAGAGAAGCTGCCAACCTGCTGTTCTTTTATCAGCACCTCCAGATTTTACATTCAAATAGATTACAGGAGTTTGGCACTAACAACCCACTAAATCATGGTAGCTACAACTGTACAATTCAACTCTTCACACTATGACACTGAACACCAGTTAACTTGGGGATGCCCCTGTATTTTAAACACATCTAAAAGAGTAACAAGGTGAGAGTTTTCAAACCCTTGTTGATTTACTGAGAGCCAAGATGCTCAACTTTTGACATTAAAAAGCAAGGCCCACAAGGAAGAATCCAGTCAGCATCTGAGAGACTGCTTGTGTCAATTACTGACTTCAAACACTTTAAATAAGAGCATGGACAATAGTATAATTCACCTCAAGGAGAAACTGAGGTAATCACCACCTGAACCACCCAACAGACCTTTTTCAGCCTGGTTTTCTCTGCCAGTACAGCAGGCAAAAGCAATGCCATTTGTACTTCCTTCTCCTCCCCTATTTTGATCAGTGAACTAGCAAAAAAACCACGTGAATCACTGTACTTTCAGATACGGCCCCTCTTCCATAGAAGAGAGATTCAAAACTAATCCCTCTTCTAGTTCCTATTGCCTAGCTGCTTATGATTTGCATCCCAGTTGGGTCTTTCCCCATCACTCCAGGAAAAGTGATCCCCACAGCCAATTAGTATATTTATACTTCTGGTAGAAGATATGCACACTTTGAAGCTTAAGTCACCAGGAAGATACTGCAGTGCACATTTGCAGACACACTTCTGATTCAGTTCCATTTTAGAAGTCAAGCAAAAATTAGGTTTTTATATTACTCAGAGCCACAGAGAAACTGAGTTTGCAAGGGACCTCTGAAGGTCTCTAGCCCGATCTCCTGTTCAAAGCAGGGCTAACTTCCAAGTCAGACTAGGCTGCTCATGGCCTTAGTCTAATCAATTTTAAAGCTTTCTAAGGACAGAGCTCGATAATTAATTCCTGTAATGAGCTACTCTAGTGGTGAAGGGTTTCTCAGTTGTCCAGGTATAATTTCTTTTACAGCTTGCTACAGCTGCTCATCTTCAAACTGTGAGCTTCTCAACACAGCCTGGCTCCATCTTTCCTACAACACCTGTTTAGGCAGGGAAAGGCTGCACCCAGACCCACCTCTGAGCTTCTCCAGGAGAGAAAATAACTAACTAACCTGAGGTCCTTCAGCCTCTCCCCATATGTGCCAGATCCAATAAGCATCTCAGCAGCCCTCCATTTTGTGCTGAGGGACCCAAAACCAGATAACCGTTACTGCCCATACCAGCCCAGCCTCCATCATGACAAGGTGTACTGCTGAAGCACATACCACCTCCTCTCCCCCAGGATGCCACTCACCCTCTGCAAAGCTGCTCTCCAGTCAGCCATTCCCAGCCTTTATCCACCCTAGATGCAGGATTTTCCATCTGTCTTTGCTAAACTTCACAAGGTTCCCTTCAGCCCAGTCTCAGTTTGCCAGTGTCCCTCAAGACGACAGCTCTGCATTCCAGCATCATATTAACCACCCCCGACCCTGAATTCAGCATTATCTGTGACCTGCAACAGGTACTCTCTGTCCTATATCCCAAGTCACTAATGAGTAACAGCACTGACCCCAGTTCTAAAAGCATAGAAGGTTGCACAAGGTTAGGTACCACTTCCTCTTCTCTGTCCTCTTACGTAAATCTCAGGCCACCATGTCAAAACTGGGTAGCATTCAAGTATCTGTAGAACAGGTTACTTGAAAAGAGACACAATTTGTATGGCTTCCTGATAATGAGTGAATTTCAGTATGAAACAAGGACAACAATTTCATCTCTTCTCAGTTTGCTGCTTCATTTCTTACTGATTTCATCACAACGGATTATTAAGAAGTGAATCACAAACTAGATCCAGTGATTGGGTTTAACTGATTTTTGACAAAGCAAGGCTTAAAAGATGAATCTTTGCAAAAGCAACTAGAAATACCACAGAGGTAAAAAAAGCTCAAAAATTTGAAGCATAATTACACATAATTTCAGTCATTGCAAAGTCTGTGTATTATGTTTTCATGTCCTGGGAAAAAGGTGCATCTTTAAAGAGAGAGTTGAGCTCAGTTTCACTCACAGGTTAATCTGACATACACGCAACTCTAGGAAATCTGTCATGAAAGATGCAAATCCTTGTCTTTGAGATAACAGAAGTTACTTCTTTCAGGTAACTTGGAGAAAAGCAACAATCACCATGCCAAGGAAAAAGTGGCTGCTTTACTCAGCCTACCCCTTTCCAAAAAAAGGTGACTTTCGTTTTCTAAGTTACTCATCTTCTGAATTTTATCCCAAACACAGCATCACTGCCCAAACTGAACAGGTACACACACACTCACACTGTGTTAGGATGGATTCCGCCCCATTCCCGATTCCATGATTTTAAACTAAGTCCTGATTTGGCTAATTTACCATAAATTTACACGCAATTACATTTGCCCATTACTAGTCAGGACACTTCTAGAGGTTACCAGAAAAACAAAATGCCCTTTTAAAAGTGGCAGCTTTTTCCTCTGGGGGGGCAATCACGACCTCATGTGTGTTCCCTTAATTCTCTGTATCCTTTGCAATTGATTTCTGTTGGCCAAAGATCAATAGTTGCAAAGCATGTCCTCCACAAATAGAGGATGCGAGGGCTCTGCAGAAAACTCAACCTCTAATACCGTAAGGAACAAAACACACCCAGATTTTTCAACCAGCAATCAGACTTTCTATTCTGAGCCCTGGCCGTACTTGTTACAATTATCTGTGTGTTTTTTCAGATATGCCATCACGATCTCCAGAGTGACATAAAACAGCATGGAAAAAAGCCCTGAAGATCACTATCTACAAACTCAGATGTATTAAGATTCAAAAGCAAAGATCTGTGCATCATCAGAAGTGATGAAATATTGCTGTAGCTGCATGTTAATTCAGGTTGGCCAACAAAATGCTTTCACCAATTTCTAAGCAAAAGCTGAAAATATGATGTAGTTGTAAATGGCTCCTCCGCAGGAAAACTAGGTTACGTATTTCCCTACTCATGTTTTAGCAAGTGCGTAAGTCGTATGTAAAGTTGTCAGTATTCATTAAAGGAATGGAGCTAACCCACTTGCGGAAGGATCTGGAACAATTCTGTCTGCGTCAAAAAATGATCCTGTGACAACACAGTACCGATGACGACAACCTGAACATTCCGGAAGCACTGGCAGCAAATACAGAGTAATAAACACATCCTGTTGTTTGAAATGGTGTTCAGTTCTTCTTTCCCACTCAGAAGGCTAACTTTATAATAAATAACCCATTTTTAACCCTATGTTCACAACAATTTCTCATGGGCATTTAAGAGCTGAGACTTGAAAAGATGTGTCCTGAGGATGTTCAACTACAACATATTTTGCTGCAACTGTAAATTATTCTATTAACTTAAAGCTGATCTCACCCCTCCCCTGCACTATGATGCTACTGAAACAAGCATTAATCAAAGTGCTATTACATATTTTCAGAAGTTCTTGTTTTAGCAGTCAAACATTGCATTTTCTTTATATACCAACCACGCAAACACTGGTACTGATCAGCAGCAAAAACATTTAGGTTATTATACAGTACTGGAAATGGCCTGCAGTTAATTACAAATACATATCTCAAAATCACAAATTCCCATTGCACTCTCCTCTTTTCTTAAAGGGTAAAATATTTAAACCAGCAAGAAAGGGGGGGAAAAAACCCAAACAAAACCTAAAGAAATTCAATACAGTAGCCCTGCACAGGCTGCAGGAACTGAGAAAGAAATTGGCCTGCAGGCAAGAATGTAGGCAGCAGTTACTGTAGAAACCAAGCTCTTCATTGCTTTTCTCTAAGCAAAAGAAAGACACAAAAGGAGCTGGAAAACAGCGATCGATGGGAAGCAGCTTATAAAGCTGCTTGTCACATCTGCTGCAGGAAAACCAGACACTAATTCATTAAAACTGCTCATGTAATGCCTCTGGAATTTGAGGCTCCCCAGCCTGTGAATACAAAAGAAACTCCGCCTATGGAAACACTGCGTTTTCGGGTACTTAGCATCTCCATACACAAAAGCTGTATGCAGTCAGGTTGTGTGGTCTCTACACCTAAATTTCATTCTAAACTATCAAAATAAAATTTGTCCAAAAGATTGTGTGCCTCTGTCTTTGCCAAATTTCGAAGAGCTATTTCAAGTCCCCACAGAGCATACAACTCTATAATACAACAGTTTCCTCTTTAAAAAAAGAAACTAAACAACAATGGGAAAGTAAAAAATGAATCATCATTTCTTCTTCCTACTAGATAACTGCATTTGACAATACTTTCCTATTATCAAACATGCAAACTCAAACTTTCACAACAGTAAATAACCATTCCCAACTTTCTGTAAAACACATGATTTACAATTATAGCTGAGCTGAAGGAGACAAACCAAACCCGCTCTATCCTTTAGTAGCAAATTAGCTGGTTACAGAGGTGCCTGGCATCTCTCCCTCAGCTGTAGGGGATTCAAAGGCATGCAAAAATTCAGGCGGAAGCAGTGTTAAGTAAAAAGCTATCAGCAAACTAAACATAACTGCTCAGAGCCAAACCTACAGCATTTGGCATTTTACTATTCCTTCCAATTAAAACAGTAGGGGGAAGTACAGTGAACAAGTGCCGTCATGATGTGTTTTGACGCAAGCATAATCATAAAAAAAGCACTTATGACTCACACGTTGCTTTAGTAGCAAAAGACTTCATTTATTACATCAGAGACCTGCATTCTACTGCAAAATGATGCCAAACCTCCCTAACCATTATCCAAAGAACAGCTACCCACAGGGGCAAGGCTGCACAGATAAAAAAAAAATCATTATTCCTGAGTCAAGGAAGCAAAGTTTATTTTAGACAGGCTTTTCAAGACAGAATTCTGCTTCCAAGAGCAGAATAGTCCTTTATTTCACACAGAAATCCATGACTAACTCAGGCCATTGAAGAGCGACAAAAACTGCTTCCTACCAACTCTAATTTTGAGTACACAGCAGTGTTTCATTTCCCCCTTAAATCTGCCTGTCTGGTCAAAGAACAGACTTTTTTCTGACTCCTCTCTAAAAGCTACAGGCATTAATTAAACTTCACAATTACCTACCTAAAGGTGTTTGATGCTCAAGGGCCACTCCATACTTGCTTCACCTTGGGAATACTGCTGGGCTGGGTATCTCAAAAGGAATCAAGATTTTGTATTGTATTCCAGGATGGGTTTTTTAACCAACTGTACCCTGCAGAATGTTTGCTCAAACCACTTCCCAATTCTTCTTCTATATGCAAATTCCTGAAAGGTTTCTAATGAAGATGCAGACCCTCTATAGAGCTTATATGCGTGGACTGCTCCACAGCATTACATAAACTTACTTTATTCTTAACCACTTGTGTGGGTACTCAAGGACCAATCGAGACTCCAAGGAGTCTAAAAGACTGCAAAGTAAAGAAACCATTTAATCGACAACAAGCACACTGTTATTAGAAAATATTCCTCAAGAAGCACTGCTCCTGAGCTGTTCTCAGACCATGCTAAGCTCTCAAACCATGGGCTGCTGTAAGGGGCAGCAGCGAAGTACAGAAGGATAAAACCAATTTAAACTAACAGACATGATTTAACAAGTCAGATAGTCATGTAAGTGGAAATCTGTCCAGGAATAACAAAATGAACTAAAAAGTTTTCATGAGAAACTCTGTTAACCATTGTCACTGTACTGATAAAAGAACAACAGTACAAAGAAAGGGTATAGCATACAAACATGAAGCATGGGATTAATTTCTCCAAGCACAAACCTGTACCTGTGTTAGTCATTTAGCTTTCTAGTGAATGAAAAATCAGGTCTAGGGATGCTTATTTTTAATTTAAAGGGAGTCTATGTGTAGACACACACACACACTCTCTCATTCAGTCACACACAGCCCAGTATTAAGAAAATGAAACTCACTCCAAACATCTAGTGAAGTAATGAAAACTGTAAGCCAAGATTCCTGAAGCCAGGAAGGTACCAACCAGGCTCTTAGCAATAAAAGCTTCATCCTGGGGATGGTTTCTTGGGATACAGCGATGTAAGAGCTCAGCACTGCCAAACCAGACAGGCTCTTCCCTGCCTCTTGCACTAGTTCTGTTCCCAGCCACAGGATTATTCCATTTATCTGTTACCAGGAGCACCTTCGCCTAATTTACCAACCCAGCAGAAAACTGCTTTAGCCAAAATATAGAAGTTTGATGATAATTTAGTAAATTTAAGTCATCTCACAGTCTAATCTCTCTTCAAAAATGTCAAGTCAAACAACCATGACACCTTAATTTAAAAGCAGTAAGTATTTCTCACTGTGTAAGAAAATATTTTATTATGCAACTGTTTCAACCATCCCCTTTAAAAGACTGAAATTTGAACTAATACAGAAAAATAAGCTTCCAGAAGGCACTGGTCATAAAAGCAAGTGCAGAACTCTGCTTATGAACAAGAGTGCACATTCAAGACTTAGAAAGAGAATAAAATTTGGTTAACTTGGGACTTTCTAGCTAGACCAAGAAAGTCAGTATCTGGACTGCAGACAGGATGGATGATGGCCACTTAAGCATTCCTCACAACTTTTCTACTGCTCTGAAGACGTGACATACTAGAAACTACACCAGGAATAAAATTTCTCAGAGTCATGGCATGTATGATGTAAATAACTATGGCATTTATATGTTTCTGTATATTCACTGCTTTCTCAACTAGAATTGAATAAACATACGCTCTGCATTTCTGTAACATCTTTCATTAGAAAACACTGAAGCACTGAGCACACTGCAGCATAACACATTAGATCCAGTGTTCTTTGCAATCCAGACACACCAAAGGTTAGAGATAGTAGCATTCACACAGGAAGAGTGTATGCAAGAAAGCCTGGAGCACTGACAAAACCAGAATCAACAGAACTCAAAATCAGGGAAAGGGAGGCAAGTGGAAAGGGAGAGGAGCAGGGTGTCTGCACTGCAGACAAAGTAAGCCACTTCAAACCCCAAGGAATCAATTTTAAAAGGCAAAGCATAGCTCTTGATACAAAGTGCTAGAAAAGAGCACTGGAATTTCATCATCCCCCTGCCTCCACCCATGAAGTATTATCCCCATTTTTAAAAACAGATTAAACAGATTTGTGAATTAGCCAAGTTATTTTGGCAAGCGTGCAACAGAGCTGGGAACAGAACATATTTTTCCTCAACACCCAATCTTTGTTTAAACCACTGAGTGGATCATACCTTAAATCTTCCTTCTCTGACAACCACTTCAAGAGGCAAAACACCAGTGAAACACATCTTCAGAGAAAGGGAGACTGTTCAATTAAATAAGACTGAAATATTTCAATCCCAGTTTATTGCACAGGAGTAGCTGCTGCAGGAACAAAACCAAGCGGTGGCTATGAAGCCTACAATGAAGCCTACACAGCAGAAAGTAACTCATGCACGTGTACCTCAAGGAATACATCACATTCTCCAAAACAGAGCTAGAGACATTTTCATTTCACCAGTCCTTTACTATTACACCATCAAACCACACAATAAATGCATACATTCTAATTAAAATATAAACAGTTATACACTGCAGAATTTGAAGATGATATGCTACACAAACTTCACCTCCTATGTCACCAACAGAAGAAAAAACATTCAAGTAAGACTGTTTGAAACTTGACATAAACCAGGGGACCATTACATAAAG
>JAVHNF010042825.1:19733-33051 GCA_034783455.1 Micropsitta finschii
CACTGTTTTTAATTAATCACACTCCTACACTGGCCCAGGCCAATGTAATTTGGCCACTGCAAAAACTTTCACTGGTCAAAAAAACCCCAGATTACTAATTCTTTCTGGGTTGGAAGGGGCCTTAAAGCTCATTCACTTCCAACCTCCTGCCACATCACTCTCTTTACACTCTGGTCCCTCTTCTGAGAAACGCTAGAGCCAAACCAACTCTGTACGTAGCAACTGACACAACATTAAAGTCTTCCAGAAAATAAATTAATAGAGCAGAGTCTTCTCTTGTGTAACCAGACTGATGAACCGAAGTTCATGAAATGCTTTGAAATGCTGGAAAAAAGCAAGATGCAATTAGCTCCAAAGAGGTTCTTGTACAGAGAGGAACATTTTACTGAAGTGCTCCAAAAAACTTCCCTCAATGAGCAGACATTTGCAAAGCTCTCCTAGATTTGTATAAAGCAATGTAATGTGTCTTCCTTTCACAACCCCCCCCCGAAGAAACAAGTGATGCTTGTTCAAGTCAGGCTTCCCCAGCTTATCAACTGAGCATCAATCTTCCCTGAATGGGACTGTGAACACCGACATATAAAAAGTCCTCAAATTATTAAGAACTCTCCATCCTCCCCTACCTATATACCATCTATCTGCTGGACCCTCCCTATTTCAGAAGACCATTTGCTGGTACTATTTAATTCTGTCATGCACAAATATTGATCGCTATAAAATCAGACATTTCTGTAGTCAGATCTGAATGTAGGATGGCATACTTCAGAACAATTTCATCAGTCATGTGATTCCTTCCAAATTTCACTGCAGCATCCACTTGTACAGCGAGGCTGAAAAGATGCAAATGAGTTCCATACACATGCTACTGCATCAAAAAGGAACTGCAAACATTAATTTTCACAGTACCTAAATTAACATTTTTCCATTTAGATCTGAAAATCAACCAATATTTGAATGATTCAGATTTTCAGAAAGATATATTATGTTAAAATGAAATGTTAATCCCTAGCTACAGAAAGCCTTTCCTCATTTTCATGTGTGTATAAAGCATTATACTATACTTCCTTCAATAATGACAAAACCACTTTTATACTGGGAATGAATCTTTTTAAAACCCCTGTTAGCAGATGAAGCACCATATAAATACCATGACATATATCATAATATCCAAGCATGTTATGGTTGATATTATACCATAATTTAATGGTATTATATTATGGTATAATAATATACCAACTTGGTATAAGGTATACGTACCTTATATATACACATATTATCTCTTTCACGAATACCCCCCTGTCATGGGGAAAGAGCTTCCGTAGCCTTGTGAGGTTGGGAGCTATGCTGTTGGTGGCATATGCCTACGGTAGGGTCTCCCATGCCAGACAGGTCTCAGCTGAAGGGTCACACAATGTGTGTCCATGGGCAGGATGCGCTCACTAGCCTTCGGGCAACCATACTAGGAGAAGGACAACTGTAACTGCAAACCTGGGCAGATGGAGCTCGTTTAGCTCTGTAAGGCCACCCATCTAAGAGAAGGATACTCTAATCAAACCTACAACCTGAGGACTTTGCTGTCACCGTCCAAGCTCACTAGGCCCTGGCAGGCAAACCTCAGGTGTAAAGGGTCAAATTATTTTAGGATCGTAGAAATATTCATCTGGAAAAGTAAAAGACTGATACTACTGGGTCTAAAGTCTATTTAAAAAAAAAAAAAAAAAAAAAATCACAGCAAAAATGAAGAAGGATTAAAATATGAAGATCTAAGAGACATTTGAGCAGTTCAGGGGGGCACGACCACGGCCTTAGCCTGCACTCTAATACACAGACACTTTTCCAGTATACAGAGAACAATGCACAGGCTTTAAGTCAGAAAAGCTAAAAACTAAGATAACAGATACCTCAGATGACTAAAAACAATCTGTATAAAATCATGCTTAACATCCTTTCCCCCAAAGAAGAAAGAACCAAGATTTTTACCCCACATATTACAATTTTTTCACTAAATGCTAATGTTAACACACAAGTTTATTTGCCATGGCTTTTAGAAAAAGTCAAAAAGGTTTGCTAGATATTTGTAAGCTAACACTACTTTAATCATCACTGGGAATCACACCGGGAAAACCTTAAGAGCACTAATTAGTTCAGTTACAAAATTATATCTTACAATCAGTTTTACTCTCTCTCCTGAGAAAACAACCGTCAGTCTATATGAAGTGTCACAAGAATCATTACCTTTTCCAGAAGGCCCACAAAGGCAGTGAGACAGGACACCATCACTTGGTGCAGAATGCTTGAAATGCGATATGAAACCCTTAAACCTCACTGCTCAAAAAACAACACATAAAGCTTAACAGAGACTACAAGAAACTAGTTATCAACTATCTGTATTCAAAGATATTTCTGCGGTGAAGTGCAAAATGAGACCATCAATCACACAAACACTTGGGAAACTACTAAAATAGCACAAGCACAGTTTTGCTGCTTTTCCAGTCCAAGTTCATAAGCCACAGTGGTCACCTTTTACGGAAGTAGAAGAAGAAAAAGCAAGTAAGTGGATAGCACCTCTATGACCTAAACTCCTCACGGAAGGAGAAACAGTGTCCAGAAACATTACGTAGCTCTCCGGCCTGTGAAGTCCAAGGGACTTCTTTGCTAAGCATAGGGCTTGTCAGGCCCCTCAGCGAGCTGATCCAACTTACTAATGCATCATCAGTTAACCCAGTGAAGCAAGTATTTTAAGAGGAAAATAGTATTCTCTGGAGCTAGTGTGAGAACTGGCTAGCATGGGACCTAGTGGTTCCAGAGCCAACTGGACTCTAAAGCCAGGATCAGGAATTAGAAAGGATCACTAAGGCCTTGCAAGAGCAGAAAACCTTCACATGAGCTCAAATGTTGACCAAACTGCTGTGTAAGATACTGTGAAGATACTTTTATCAATCTTATTAATTTCTTCCCATATGGTAATGGAAAAAACTGCACTCCTGACTTGACAGAAAACTAATCCTGAGCCTGCTTCTCTCCTCCTCTTCCAAGGGATTGTTTTTCAGGCTTACCAGTAAACTAATCTGTCCTGAGCACACAATGTGAACACCAGAGCTAACATACCGGATGGAACGGGACAATTCTTTCGACTCCCAATTAGCTTCTGTTAGCTAACCTTGAAACTAAAGGGTTAGTTACACCTTATCTTCACAAACTGAATCTTACACACAGCTATGCTTAGAATGAGATGAAAGTGCTACTCATGTTTTAATAAATCTGTACTACTATATAAATTGAATGTGAACATTAAAACAAACCCACCCACCCTCTTCAAAACAGCAATGAGAAAGATACTTTAAATTACTGCAAATGCTTGAAAAATAGTTTGCCAATATACTTAAGAAGCAAAAGCCTTCTGTAACAAGTGCATCCTTTAGCTCAATGCATTCTCTCAGGAAAGAAGAGAATTTAAAAGAATATATAAAAAATATATAGATTATAGCAATGCTATATATATATATCTCAAACCTGCTGCCTATGGCGCACTTAAATAATTATAACATTCTGAAAAGCTCACCAAATCAAATGAATTGTGTCAAGCCTGACCCCCTCAGAGAGATAAAACTGTCCGAAATGTTATAAAACACACTGCAAAGATGCAATGTATTTGTATGTACATTTACGTTTTATTTACTGTTGCTCTCCAGTACTCCTCAGACATTTTGTACCAGAATATACAGCACAAAGTTGCTGCAACTGAAGAATCACAAGCAGTCTGTGAACTTGAGCTGTGATTAAAATTGGTTTTAAAGATAAGAACACGGAGTGGATGCTTAGCACCATTTACCTACTAAAGACAACAGGGGATTGGGGGGGAGAAGGAAACAGCTACTTTGCAGATGCTAAACATCATGGTAAAAAAATTTACAGAGAAGAGGGATCACAGCTAACTAATGAATATAGACCAAGTCCCAAAAGATTAAGTATAAGGTCATTTTCTCTCTCAGTTTCAAGTTGAAAATAATCAGACTGGTCTCCAAAGTTTCAACGATGCAACCACATGAGACATCAAGCGTCTAAGTACCAGCACAAAATAGAGGTTGGGTGCTGGTAACACAGCAGAAAGCTAGAAATAAAGAATCAATAGCACGAGGAGAAATTAAAAAAAAAAAAAAAAAAAAAAGGAGAAAAAGGAAACAAAAGGCTCAGTGCTTGACACTGACAGAGGGAAGAAAAACCTTGCAAAAATAAACAGCTTGGAACACAAACTAAGTAATTCATGGTCTGTGCTGAAGTGGGGGCATGTGCTGGTCATATGTTCAGCGTATGTTATTGGCACCATTTACCAGCATGTTCCATGTTGTAATAGCTTAAACATTTAAATTTGAAATGCGCTGCCTTCAGGGATGACATGATCTGGGCAGCCCTGATGAAACACACACCACTCAAAATGAATACATGCTCATTTTGGCTTGCAGGTTATTTCTCCATACTGCAAACAATGCTTTGCTTGGCACTCACTCATTTGAAGAGCTTACACTAAATATAACCAGTGGTAGTGTGAAGCAACTTTTATAACCAGTAGACTCAGTTTATGTAAGATTATGTAAAATGACTGTTGTAGTATCTGTGATTCTTAGAGGCAACTTGGAGACTATCAGAGTCTCAAACATATATATATATATGTGTGTATATATATATATATATAATGATGCAGCCCCTTGCCCAGATGATGATGAAATGCATTGGTGTAGTTCTAAGACTCCAAAACATACAGGGAAAAAACAAATTCAGTTGGTGTTCAAACAACAAATTTCAAATACTGAAACAGCTCTGTCTCCCAACTGTACAGTCATTTCTTTTCCTGTGAAAGCTGTACCAAGGAATTTGCTTCTAGTGCTGACACAGATTGTTGAGAAAGGATCACCATCTCCCTACTGTATGCTAATGTCTGGTACCAACCCCTTCTGCATTCAAACAACTGGCTATGATTAGATCTATTCACTTCCTTTTAAATACCCATCCTGTAGTATTTCAATTTGAAATTCCCTAGAGCAATTTCTCTTTCCTTTTTATTTTTGCATTAAATCACTACCTGCACAAGCCAAATCCTGTCTCCATTTCAAACATCTTTAAGAGGGTTATTCTAATGACTGTGATGGCATGAAGCATCTACCTAAGGACCTTTCAGATTTAAAAATAAAAGTCTCCTTCACTCAGTGAAGAACTTTACCAGCCCAACTTTTTGCTCTCTCTGTACCAGACACCGTCAGCATGTTCTCAGTCAGCAATTCATTTACCACAGAACGTCCCTATAAAAGCGTAAGGCAGTCACACATATTCTTTCAATCTCCTGGGGAAAGTTCAAACAAGCAGCTACCACAAAGGCAAAACAGTCCTAAGTAGGACAAAACTGCATTAGTGTAACACATCCAGTACCCAACACTTCCTTAATCAGAGCCCAGGGATCTCCAAGCTGAAATGCAATGTGTCTCTGCAACAGGCACCCAACTCCCCTGGTACTCACCTGTATTTAGCTGAAAGTAGTTAACCCTCAATTACTTAGACCTTCAAGTTAAGAAATTTAACTGGAAAAACCACCACTGAATCCTATTAGTATCAAACGTTGTTGCAAAAAGAAAAAGTTGTAGACACAATAGTTCACCTTGGAGATAAAGCACATTGCAGTACAAGAATGGAATCAAGAGGATTATGGAAAACAAAACCACATCCTGCCTCCCGAAGTCTCCCCAAAGAGACTTGGGCAGCACATTTCTACACTGTCATCCCCCATATTCATTTCCACAACTGCAGTGTTTTATTCTTAACTCAAAAAAACTGCAGAAAAGCATATTTTTTACAACTAACATTTTCGACTAAACTACTACATTCAATTCCTCAGAAACACCTTCCTCAGTCTCCTCTCCATGTTCACCATTCTATTACTTCTATTCAAAATCACACACTCAGACATTGTGGTCATTTTGTATTCTATATAACCATGCTTTTAAGCTTTCCAGGTGAAGTGCAATAATTTTAAGGCACGCTACTCAGCTGCAGTGCAACTAACACAAACAACACAGAGACACACATATGAATAATGTTTTCTTCAGCTACTACTAAGCCGAAGTAACTCTGACACATTAGCCCCAAACTTAGAACTTTTGCAGAATTTGATTTTATCCTTCTGACTGAAGGCTGAATTATCTACATTCACATGCTGCTTTTATTCTTTTTCTATTTTTCTTTTTTTTTGCATGGTTTGCATGCTTCTTTTCTTTAAAGGCTTAAAACCACTCATTTTGCTGATAGCCTTAGATAATAGCGAACAACCTCACGTAAGAATCTTGAGTACTTACTAGCCCACAGCAGACCAAACTTATTTATAGCCAAGTAACAAGCTGGGGTTAGTGATCTCTTCCAGGCTCAACAATCTTCCAGCCTCAGAATAACCACACCATAAACCAAGCTGGGTTATTTCACTACTGACAGGAAAGTAAACATTTGTGTACTAGGGTGTGTTTGCTGCTGATTGCTTTAGCTGCTGGTGCTGAAGCACACAGTAAAAGCCATTCACAACAGGCCAAAATTCATGAAGGAAATTTAAAATCATGATCACTAACTGCTTTCAGAATTTAACTTCTATCTTTAAAACAGAGACAAGTGGAAGGAGCTAAATTCTTCTCCCAACTGTGAATCGAGTTTCTCATTTCATCTTTGGACAAGTTCCTTTAAATGTTTCTTTAGTGCTGATTTTTTTCATCTGGAACAGGTAATACTCCTTATATGCTGTCATGCAATTAAGGAAAAAATACTATATGAGAAACCAGCACATTAGCCCACAGAAAAAGTTCCAAAACAGAAAACAGCTAAGAAAATGAAATTGTTTTCAAGTTCCAACACAATCCTGGCAGAATTTCAGATATAACGAAGACAGTTTTGTTACAGAAAACCTGGACATTGATAGAACTGGATATTCAAGCCAAGATGACAAGTAACAATGAAACACTTCCAGAAAAGCCTGTTCTGTTGTCAGCTTGCTGCTCACTGTTACCTTCATCTCACCCCATTACTCTGCTAAACCACTCACAACAACTTGTACAGTTCATCAGCTCCCATTAACTTCTCAAGTCACTATGCGATTCCACTCAAACAAGAGCGCTCCTCAGAGGCCACAGCCCTTCAGGAGGAAATTAAAAAGAGAAAGGATGCCGCCAGTTGAGAACTAAGTAATGAAACAGGCAAGAAATGATACAGCTTTGTGCCACTTACTGCAGGTTATTCTGTCTTCCCAGGGTTCACAAGGCATTTGAGCACTGTTAAATTGTTCTGGAATTTGCTGATAATACAGACTAGATGCATTTCACAGCTTTATGGACAGACCAATACCAGGAAAAGGTTTTAAAAACACAGGCTTGAATTTGAATTCAAGAGGATAAACAAACAACTGAAGTTCTGCTGTGGTTTTTACCTATTGCATCTCTTTCCTGTGTTGCTAAATGTGCCTGGCATCTGAACATTTCAACTGACATATTCACTGTGGTTTCCAGGTCCAAAATGTCTGTAGCAATTATCAATATCTAGAAAGCTGAATGAATACTACTACAAAGAGCCACCAACAGTGGAGCTCAACCTAAACTCTGAATTTAGCCCTGTATTCATTTCAGAACCCACATTCATAGCACAGGGTAACCACCTTTAACTACTGCATTTATTCAACTCAGTGATGTAGCTATGAAAGTTTTGCCAGGAAAAAGGCTATACTCTAAGTCTTGAGAGTATCACTGGAAGTAGGACTGCTTGATAACATTATTACCCAACCTACCAATTTTAGTAAAATTAGTTAAGAATAGATTACACACTCCTCAAAGCAGTGTTTTCATATCATCTGAACAGCACAACAGTTCATCCTTTGGCTTGCAGCCCCTAATGCTACTAAAAAGCAAATATGTTTAGTAAGATGAAAGGGCAGAAAAGGACAAAGCCATCAACCCCCTCCACCCAGTGAAAGAACATCCTGGCTCAGATCTAAACACACACAACAGAAGGTGCTTTTGTTGGTTACCCCAAAACAAGCATATAAATGGATAACTATGTAAAACAGAGCAGGGAGAGTACCTAGGAGGAATCTTATCTGAACCTAACCCAGCCACACCCAGAATATTCAGATGTGGAAGGAAGTAATTTGCTTCCTTTAACACATCTTCTATCAATACCTTATTTGATGCTTACATGTGTGAAAGTTCCAAACAGGACTGTGATTGATGACAGCTCATGTAATTCATTCCTACTAACTCTCCTCAGCACCCAAGTCCACTGGATACCACACTGGAAATAAAGGGCACTTCTTGTCATGATCTGCTCCTCCTTCACGCGACTGTTTTATTTAAATGTTTCACCTCACTCCCTTTGAAGAATGTCTCAGAGTGACAGGGAGAAGTCAGTCACATCAGAACACGAAGCAAACACAGAGCTACTCCCAAGTCTGCTACCTAAGTGGTTTGGGAAGCCTGGATCAACTGCACCTCTTTATTGACTACTAACACACTTGTCTTAAATGGCAGCCTTGTTTTACTGTCTGTGCTAAGAGGGAAAGGATGAAGCTTTCTCTCAAATGACAACTTTGTTTCTGCATTCTAGCAAGCAGAGATGTTCAGAAGACAACACAGGAAATCCAGATCTACCTGCATCATCAGCTTCAGCAAATTTACAGATATCCTGCAAAAAATTCTTTAACTTATCTTTTTAAGTGCATACCTTGCATAGCCCTTTCTCAAAAAGCATGCTGTCTCAGGAACTTAACTCAGGATTTAAACATTTTTATATTATATTGCAAGTGTTTTTTTAACACACCAAAATAATTTTCGCTCTTCTACTGTTTTGGATCTTTCTTGTCCTTTCCATTTTTATTTCACAGACCATAATGGTTCTTGTAACTGTAATTCCTTAATGTACGATTCCACAAGACACAGCAAGCTGACTGTTGCTGAAAGTCAGCACAGCCCCACCACATACTTTGTGCCAGCTCCACTGCTTGCCAGACCTCTCTGTGAGCCACTTCAATGCAAACCACCCAAAAATAGCAAAAAAAAAGCAGCCAGCAGCGGCTCACGAACATCTGATGAGCTTCAAGGCCAGAGCAACCTGCAGCTGTGAGCACTGCAGAAAACAAGACCTTCTCCTCCCATGCTTCATTTCAGCAGCAGTGAAACACCAGATTAGCTCACATGCTCCTGAAAGTACAGCCTGTTTCTAAAAAGTGAGACCCCACATTTTTCTGTATCACATATCATAAATTAAATAACAAAGTCAGAGCCTCCTTGCATTCTCTAAGGATAACAGTTGTATTGCTTCTCAGTCTCCGTGCTTGAACTTGAGATGATCTTCAACTTATCCCCCATCTTTTTTTAAGTCTCCCACCAAACCCTTTCATTCCTCTTCACAGAAGAACTCCAAACTCCTCTAAAACCCTCTCCATCGCCTAAAGCAAAACACACTGGCCAATATCCTAATTTTTCCTATGCACCAACTGTATTCTTCTCTTCCATTTTTCAAACCTGCACATGGCACGATGCTAAAATCATCCTCTTTACATTATTCTTATTTTTGTTCTTACGTAAACAATTGGCTTTTACTGGTTCAAATCTGAACTTATCCCCAAGCAGAATTTTGCAGGAGTACCTTCATCCTTCTCTTGTTTAAGCCTTGGTCTTTCTAATCTTAAATCTGTCTCCCCTCCCTGCTACACAGGCCTTCTATCTAGACAGGCCATAAGGCAGCAGTACCACCTAAGGAGGGAAATTCTTTTCTCTAAGAGTCAATGTTTATACTTTCCAACTGCTTTCCTTGTGTGTTTACTGCACTGATACTGTAACCAACAAGCCTGCATACTACTAAAGTATGTAAACCGTTTCTATATGCCTTGTCTACTCAAATTATATTCTGCCTAGAAGACCCAAAATATGTCCGCAAGACAAAGTGATAAATCAATTTTTTTCCACATATTTTTGGTCTAAAAAGAAAAATAAACCCCAGATAATTATGCATTTGTATCTTCATAAATAACAGACTACCTTACATGTAGTAAAATCACTACTCATACATGTACATTTCAGGTACACTTTTTTGAGGCAATTCATGTTTCAATGGAAGTTAATCTACCTTCTCCCAGCTGTGATGGGGGAAAAAAAAGGAAGAACAAAGAAGGAAAAGAGTCATCAAATTGCCTGCTCCCATACTGCAACATGCTAGTGAAACTGAATTTAAAAGCAACTTATATCAACTAGTTACTTTGTCCATGTCTGAACCAAACCTGCACTTTCATCTTCATTTAAGTGATTTAGAAAACCTGAATTTCAGTACAAGGTGTAAATACTTTTTCTATTACATGCTAACCTGACTTCTTATCAACATAAGAACTAAGAGGCTTATACCTCATGAGCTGTATCCAAGACTTAAAGAATTTTCCAACAATCACTGTGTATTGTATGAAAATTATCTTTGAAACATTCCAGTGCACTCCAATAGGAAGACTAAAGATGATAATGAACAAAAGCATCAGAATCATTTGCATGAGAAAACAGTGCTGGCAAGTGTAAACAAACAAATGCCCAACTATGTGTTTGATGCTTTAGAAGCATTTTTAATTAAAAATCCAGCCAAGCACTGACTCCTTGTTAAAGCACATAATAAAGAAGTCTCTTGCTATAACCCAATGGGAGAATACTAAAAAAAAGATCTGCAGTGAAGTAAAGGCTGAACAGCTCAGAAGCTTCACCTACCTGTACCTCTTCCAGCCCTAAGCCATGAAATGGCCTCATAGGAGCACCTATACTGCACCTGAGCACACCAAGGTTTATTTTTTTAAGCACCTTTTCCAAAAAGGCATTGATTTTTGATCAGCAGAAGATGGTGCAATAGAGACACCACTACTCTTAATAAGGTGTTCCACTAGTACTAAAAATATCCGCCTACTTCAAACCCTGAGAGTTTAAGTTTCCAGCCTCTGGGTTATTGTACCTGTGTCTGACCAATCAGCAAGCCTTTGAGTAGTCTAAATCACTCCCATAAAAGCATATATACACCAACCCAGCCACCCTGAACTCCTTTTTGAGGAGACAAACATACAGAACGCCTTAAGTCCCTCACTATTAGGGATTTCCTCTAGCTTTCGATTCTGTTTAGCAATCACCCCCTTAAACCACTGCAGTTTTGAAAGATTCTTTAAAACAGCTTTTAATTCCAGAACCACGTGAAGTTCCAGCACGTCTCAGTACTCCCTGATACAGCTCCTCTGTTTCCACATAATCATCACATCAGTCGGCTTTGACACATCATTTCAGTACAGGCATCTAACGATTTCTCTTCAGTCATGACTTTCAAATGCACTCTACTACTACTTTTCAGAGAATTTTCCTACCCTGGAGATCTGGCCTGATACCTTTTGAGGTGCCTTTTTTTTTTTTCTAATGGATTGACCAAATCCATTTTGTCTTTGTGATTTGTGAGGACAGTATTTATCAACATTGGTATCAGCTGTAAATATCTGTCAGCAACTGCATTTACTTCAGGTCACCACCAGCAGTATCAAGTAGCAATACCAAGTAGTAACCAAGTATTTTTCTCACGAGTTAGTGCTAAGCTGCACAATTGTGCAAACCAGCCTGTGTACTCCCAAAATTCTGATAAATTGGGAACACAGGTATTTTGTAATTACATAAAGCATCTTCCACAGTTACAGTTATTGCCATCCCTAGAGATACTTGGAATTCAAACAGACATGGTGCTGAGCACTCTGATCTAATGCTGAAGGTAATTCTCTTTTCAGCTGGGGTTTGGCTAAAGGTCTCTCCCGCAATTCTTAATGTAAAACCTTAAATTAACACTAATACATAATTACTTCCAAACAACCTTATACTAATTTTGTTATGCTTCATAAAGCTGTGATAATGACACATCTCTGGCTTCTTTACTTTACAGCTCTGATTTTACAAATGCTCAACTCCATATGCATCTTTATCCATGTGAACCATCTTGCTGAAGTCAACAGGCATGTTTAGTTTAGCACAGACATAACTGTCAATCTGCTTATGGTTTTCATTTTGTTTGGTGCACATGGACAAACAAAAAGGTTGTATCTTCATACAAATACTCAAGGCATTCTGAAATTTTGAATACTGAAGATTCTACTCCCACAAACACTCAACTGTACAGACCTGAAGATGATGCTGTGTCAAAGTCTCTGACACGCAGTACTAACATGAAGGACAGAATAGCACAGAAGCACATGCAACAGCTGCAGCAGAATCACACACACAAATGCAAACATATTCCCATCATGTACAGAGCTTCTTTAGCCCTTTAAAAAATGATGCATTACAAAATTACAAAGATTTGCACTACCTTTCAAGAAACCTCAGCACCCTTCAACAATAACATAGCAGTGATGAAATTTTAAGAATATAACATTTATTTTCTATGCCACTCAGTGTGGAATAGCTGCAGAATAAATATGGTTCCTCCCCTCTGACTGCTTTATCTAGGTCAAAAACTCCTTAAAGGCAGGAAGTCGCAGGAAACAAATGTCACTACACATCAACTTTTTATCATGAAAACAAGTGAGACAGTAGATAAAACCACCACCTTCCCAGTATTTCAGTATGAAGTTCCATGAAAGACATGAGCTTTTTAGTAAACACAAAAGTGTTGCGAAAACTCCTGATAGGCTGCAAGAGAACTGGCCTCACTTGCACTACCACATGACAAATTTGTTGTATTCTTTGAAATTGGATTTTTTTTTCTGTGCTTTTACATAATTTTACATAAGTTAATAGGACTTGAGAGATCTTGAAGGCACTGCTGTATTTACTGAAAAATACAGTGTATCAGATGCACAATCATCTTATTTTGAAGAGCTCAAGAGTGACTGAAAAATATCCTTTGCTCTCTGCACAAGAATTACACATGCTCAAAAAAAAACCAAAACGAACAAAACGACCAAAATCAACAGCAGCGGAATTCCTCCACATGAGAATTATTCTTTATAACACATCTACCTTCATGAAGGACTAATATTTACATGACAATGCCATTTCCCAATTATAAGCAAATTAATCATACACATTTATTTTTAAAAGCAAGGGTGAAAGATCAACCTATTTTCTTTATTAACTTACTTAACTCACACTTCATAGAATCATAGAATAGTTAGGGTTGGAAAGGACCTTAAGATCATCTAGTTCCAACCCACTAGATCTAATAGCAAAAGTTATCTCTTCCTACTCAAACATGGTGCATTTCACAGCTGAGGATCAGTACTGCATTCCAATTTAAT
>JAVHNF010042828.1:4087-22355 GCA_034783455.1 Micropsitta finschii
TAAATATTCATGTATCCTTTTTTTTTTTTTTTTTTTTTTTTTTTTTTTTGGCAGGGGATATGAAAGTAGAGATGGCTGTTTCTGTATCTGCATGAAGATATTGTACCTGTATTCAGTTCTCAGAATAATGGGAGGTAATGCTGATAAAGCACATGTTTTTTTAAATAGGTATATTTCTTATAAAATTAATATACTATAGCCTAAAGAATCTAAGGAATGATTAACATGATCCAAGCTTAATTTTAATTCCAGATTTGTGAATAAGTTGGTATACTCAGAATTTGACATTTTTTGCTTATATTCTTCCCTGTTTATGCCAAGACAGTACATGATATAACAGGAATGAAATGCGAAGTGTGGCACAGTTGTCAAGCTTCAGTGTTGCTAGAGAGCTGGCCCTATAAGATGCTATTACATGTAACATATGAATTAGGTGTATCCCAGAAGTTTACATTAATTTGTGACATGTCTATCTATGTAAGCACTTTTACGAAGTGAACACCTGCCTAGAAATCTTCGTTTCAGTCATGTCTTTAAAAACAATTAAAGATGAAACCTGATGAAAAGCTGCTTCGCTGGCATCAGGTATCAATAGTTAGATTGATTGGTTTGGAGACTAAGGGAAGCCAGCCAAAAATTGTGGTAAAGAGCTATGAATCCCTTAAATAATATTTCTTTCCTTTATAAGTAGCTTCAGCTGTGTTCAGACATTTCAGAGCTGGAGAGCAGACTGCCAGGTTCTCTTTATTTGCTTCCTTTGCCCTAATACAGAAGAACCTGAATTTGGTGTTTTTCCAGGCAGGCTGCAGAAGGTAGATTTGCATATGCAGCAGATCTGAGATGTGTTTTCTGTAATACTGCTAAGTTGGAGGAAAAGTATTTAGGTAATTTCCTGTTGAGATAAAGACTTTGTTGTTAGTGAGATGTCTTAGGTACCTGTGGTCTGATTTTTTTAGCATTATGTGTTATTTTGTATAAAATTAGGTGGTTTCATGGTTGCTAAATTTAAGTATAAGCTGCTAACATTCATATGCAAAGAGTAACTTTTTTGCTCTTCTATAGCACTGCAAAAGCAGGGAATGAAACTCACAAGTGTACAAAGTAGGAATTTAGTAGGTTTAACCTAGAAATGATTTTCTTTAGGAAATACTAGTCTAAAGTGAGAGATTTGGTTTTTTTACTTGAGGCATTCCTACAAAACAAAAATCAGTAGCTGAGCAAATTAATATTTATATTTATTATTTAAACAATCGTAATTTTTTACCTTTCCAGAACTTCTGCAACAAGATGTGATTCTTATTTCGTAATTCTTGTAATAGAATTCTTGGGCTGTTTTCCAGAATATAAATTTGACAGGGGTTTCTCAATTTGGCAGTGAAACGTACTTGAAAAACCTTCGGTAAGTGCCCTCAACAAGTGTCAGAGGGCAGTTTCCTGAGCTTTCAAAATGTTAATAATTCAACTGGAGAAATCAGAAAACATTGAACAAATTCTGATAATTACCTCATGAGTAAATATAGTTTTCATTACCATGAAAAGTGTTGGTGCTTGTGTTTATCAGCTTTAAAGACCTTCTGTCTCCATGTGTTTATATTGCGGCTGTGAATGATGGCTGATGTTGCCAGCTGATTACTTCAGGTCCGTGACAGAACAGATACAAAAAGCTCTTCAGGTATATAGGAGATAATGTCCTTCTCTCTTCTCTTATATAGACTGTCTGTCTATAGATATGCAAAAATTTTGTGTGTCACATTTTGGTACTATTACTCGAGTATATTGCTAGTAGGCATTGTTGTATAATGTGACTAAGAAATATAAAATATACTTTTTATAACACTTATTTCCTGTAATGTTACTTCTGGCTTTCAGATGGCTAGAACAAAAGGTAACCTTCTCTGGGGTCTGCAGGTCTGGTCTGAAACTTACTGAACTCAGTAACAAATTAATCTGATTTCAGTGACCTTTCAGTCATCATGGCTTTTGCTGGTCATTGTGAAGGCTGTTCCTCTCTCATTTCCTTTATCAGTGAGAATCTCTTAAAGTAGCTATTTCAGGTCTTTGTGGAATGATCTTTAGCTTTTATTTGTTTTAAACTCATTTCTACTTTAAAAGACAAAAGAGGGATAGATACAGTTACCAAAGCCAGTATATTTGAGATTCCTGTCTAACTGCTAAATGTGTTGAAATTAGCTGATGAAAAATCTAATGGGAAGTCTGACAGGTATACAGGCATAAAAACTGTCACTGATGCACGGTGAGCATGTGAGCTTTGTTGCTTTAAGTAGGTTATGAACAAAAGTACTTTAGTCAGTTTATTTTGTGGCTAATATACCATTTTTTTAAAGAATTGGTGTCTATTTTAGTCAACACAACAAATGAGGGAGTAGAAAGTATGATTTGCCAGGAGTGTACTGAGTATTGTTTGAAAGTAATATTTACAACTGGAATAGATGTTTTTTTGCAGCTCTTGGTGGCCTTGGCTGTCTGGCTGAAAATTATACCTGGGATCTTAACAGCCTGGAATCACAGCATCAGGGACTGCAAACCATTTTTTTCTTGCTTTAATACTTAACTGGCAATCAGGAGCTGTTAGCATAAACACAGCATGTATTGTTTAGATAACAAACACTAAAGCTCTTAGGAACCAGAGAATACTAGTCTTCGTCAGTGAGCTTGTTTGCTTTTCTGTTAACAGATTCAGCTTTATCCTTTTTCACTTTGGCAGACTGGTTATGGAAATCCATATTGTTAAAATATGTTGAATGCTTAATCCTTTGTGAAAATGGTGAAGAATTAAGAATTGCCTCTCATGTTTGTTGGTAGAAAAAATTAGTGGTGTTCATCAGAAAAGTCCAGGAGTATATTGGCTGGTATCTTAGTCATCTTCAATAAACATCAAGATTGGTCATGGTGCCCCCTGGACATAGGTATCCAGTGCAGAAGCCACTATTATAGCTCAACCTAGAAAAATCTGGGATGAGCTATAATTAGGTCAAAATGAAAAATGCTTGTTTTAGTTAAACTGCCCATCTTGAGCACATTTAAACAATTTTTGAAAACACCATATTAAAAAAAAAAAAAAAAAGAATTTTTGCACTCTTTGGTCTGTTTTCCAGTTAAATGGCTTGGTTTATTAATACTGCCCTTCCATGGAAATTCTGAAGTTCATTAATCATGTTATATGTGGTATTTAAGTGCCTATGTAGCAGCCATGTTTAGTGTATAGGCATGTAGTGCCAGACATAAGTGACCCTGTATGAAGTTGTGGCAAAACCTGTGTGCGCAAAATCTATCTTGGAATGTCTTCTGGAGGCATTGTTGCTGTCATTGGTACTTGATGCTGGTGTGGGAGCAGTAGATGCCTTAAGGAGCAAGGGTGGGATGGTCCTAGTGGTGTCCAGAGATATGATGAGCATCCAAGGGATACTCATGTCAGTTGACATGAGAACAGTTTGCAGTTGCTGTCATAAACCTGTAGCACTACCATAGAATTTGCCTTAGTTAAACATTTCTCTGGATTAACAAGCTGAAGATATTGTGCTGTTAAAGTTTTATTGATTATTATTTATTGTCAATGCTGGCAAGATAAAGCAGAACAGGTAAATAAGACACTATCTCTTCTGTTTTTTCCTTTGAAAGTTAGTAAGTTGACTTACTTTGAAATCCTGTTAAGGTAGAGTCTCTACACATCATTAACAGATTTTCAGATTTCAGGAGGAGTATTATATTGCTGTCATCTGACTGATTTAAAATAGTCCTGGAATTTGTAAAAGCTTATCTTGATTTCTTTTGTTTTGTCTTATCAGCTTTTCAGATAAGATGGTGTTTGTCTTTAATTTAGTAAAGGGAAACTAACTGGCTGTCTAAATAATATGTGCTTTTAGATTGTACCATTATCATTACAGATCAGCTTTCTTGAACAGAGCATATGCTATGTGTTCATCTCAGGTTTATAGTCTGTGTCAGCATTATGGTAGTTATATAAATATTACACTGGGCTATATAAGCAGAAATTTAGATTCCTCCTTATGTAATAAATGCCTCATGAGGGTAATAGGGGAGAAGCAAGGAAAAAGAAGCCAGTCTTCTTCATTGTCCTGTTCCCCCTGTATACTTTATGCCTTACCTACCTACTACAACCCATACCTGTAGTGCAAGTCCATTAGTGTTATTTAGTTCTAGTTTACCATGTCTTGTTAACAAAAAGAAGAAGGGTATCTTATTTGGCAAAACGTTGTATTTTCAGCACCTTTTTTCTCCCAGAGCATATGAGTATTAAGGTTACATCAGAATATACCACTTAAATTTTAAAAAGCTTAATGTAATTCTCAGTGTTTTGAAAATTAAGGCTTAGCTGGTGGGTAGGTTCTGCACAATACATAAGGTAAGAGAAAACCTTTGTCAAATAGTGTATGATGCTTAAGAACTAAGCAAAAAAGTAATACTGGGTGCCCTGTGTAAATACCAACTTTAAATCATTTGATTATTTTATGCTGGCATAAGTAAGCAGCTGAGACCTCAAGTAAGGAATAAAAGCTTTTGACGGAGGACAATAAATATTGTATTGCAGGAAGAAAAGTTGAGATGAAAAGGATAGTTTTGTGACTTAACACAAAGTATTACACACTGGGGAATGACTGTGCAGTTTTAAGGTATGAGTATGAAGGATTCACGCAGAGTTCTCCACTTGTTTCAGCTGATGGTGTACTCCAAAGTAAGTGACTTAATCTTTCCTAGCTTCAGTTCACATAGGAAAACAGATGATAATTTATTCCCTACTTCTATAAAGGTCAACAAAATACATTATCATTTGGAACTGAGGTGGTTATGTAAACTTTTATGGTCCTCATATCTGAATGGAATTTCTGAATGTCAGACATTACAGTATTTATTCTTAAAGAGCAACTCAAGGAATTTCTTAAGAAATAGAGAACTAGAGAAATAGTATTAGATTGTGATCTAAGTTGTAAGTAAAATATTTCATGTCTTGAATGTTTATCCTATATCAGATAATACTAAATTTACTCAGCTTTTTTCTTGTTAGGAAGAGAAACAGCAAGCTCTAATGGAACTGCAGTTAATTCATTTTATGTTGAAGATAATGAAAAATAAAGTTATATAGTATTTTCCAGGTTCTGTTGGATTAAAAGAATCCATAGAAATTAAAAACTTAGTGTTAGAGAAATCAACAGAAGTTCTCTTGAGATAACAGATATTTGTATCTGCATCCATATGCTACTTCAGTTTGACAGTTTTATAAAAGGAGTGATTGTCAAATACATTACAAAGGGTGTTTTTCAAGCAGAGGTTATTTAAATTATTTCCACACTATGTCCTTAATATGTCTGGGGAAAAAAAAAAAAGTCATCTTTCAGCAAGTCTTCATCCAACAAATTTGATGACAGGTGAAGAGAAAGTGATATAACTTGACCTATGACTATATTGGTTATAAAAATTTCTAAAATGCAAAGTAAGGTGAAATTACTCAGCAGAGGAACTGGATGCTTAGATTGGCATGAGTTCTTTGGGAATGTGCCAGTGTAGGTATGCTTGTGCCTTTTTGCTAAGAATATCAGATCAGCTTCTTTAACACAGTGTAATTTCTTGAACGTTGTTCACACTTGTTTTTTTTCTATTTTGTTTTCCCATCTTAGATCATGAAAGAATATAAAATCTGAAGATTGCGTGGGCCAAGGTGACTTTTATTAGATCTGTAACTGCATGGACTGCTAATTGTAATTGATCTTTTGGGAGTACAGATACTGCAGTTTAGTTATTCCCCTGTCTTCCTGTGTATGGCAATGTAACCCCAGTGGACAGAGCTCTGACTTCAGTCATGAGGCTTTCATTCTCACAGTAGGGGAATCAGTATTAAGTACACTACAAGGTGAGCATTTCTTAAATCTTTAGTTTTTCTTCATTATATTGAGGATATATTGAATTATACTCAGAAGCAATTTATAGTTTTACTTAAGCTTGGATCAGCTTCTTCATGAAGATGAATAGGTAAATAGTTAAGCCTCTTCTGTTTCTATCCTTAACTCTTTACACTTCAGGAGCTTTGAAAGTTACCTTAAAATTTCATGGTTTCTTCATGATTTTGTATTACTGGTTTTGTCAGCATGGTTTGTTGGTAAGATGGATCACCTGGAGCACCAGTATCTCTCTGAAGAAAGGGACTTTCTTCTAAGTGGGTTCATGGTGTATGTGAACATGTTAAGTATGCATGTAGTTCCCTGGACTTTCTCTCAGAGCACATGATGGAAGAGTTAGAGTGGGCAGAATATTCCTCGGTATTAAAATGGGTGAGGGAGAAATAATTTATCTTGAAGTCTTTTCAGATTAGCTGTGAGTCGCACAGATAGGCTGGTCTCAACCCCGTTGGGGTAATACACTTCAAAAATGAGTACTGTGTAGTACAATGAGTAATAAAATCATTTGTAAAGGTTATGAATTAAAGACAACTGAGTGAAGGTACACAGCAATAGTCATACTAGCATGGTACAGAAAATAATTGAGGTATTGCTTCTAACATAAAAACAATGAAGAAAATGACTAATCTTTAGTGGGAGCATACGTACATGAAAAAAAAATTCTGTCAGTGGTTATACTGCTATGCACTGTGACTTACATCAGTAGGAGACCCAAGATGGCTTGTAGCACCATACTGATTTTTTGTTCTGCTTGAGGTGTTTTCAGACAGCTGAATTACAATGGAAAAGGGTCGATACATGTACAGGCCATATAAATCAGTGTTTCAAGCATTTTATTCACAGATTTTATTCAATTATGGTGATTTCATTTTTGTGGGTAGAAATCAATCTACAAATTTTGCAGTATATATTTTTGAGTAGTGTAAGTGCATTGCTGCCTTAAAGTCTGAGAGGAAAGTTAGTTCTCTGACACAGGGAAATTTGCATCTAAAAGGCACATTTGACTCAGCTGTGTTGATAGTTACTCAATGTCACCTGTTCTCTGTTAAAGCTTAACCAATTTGCTAAACTAGCATCCATCTAAACCATTAAAATATAAAGTCTTACATATTAAAAAGCTAATGCTAATTTTCTTTGTGTATCATATCTTACTTTTTTGCTAGGGTAAGTACTAAAGGACTTTAACAGTTTGTTTCCATAAGTTTTGCTGTAGTTTTTACTAACTTAAAATACTTTGAAATTTTATCTTGATTTTTCTGTGGTGATCTGGTAAATTAACAACTTTACTGCTTAGGCATAGTACTTGTGAAAGAACATTTACTTGGCTGTCATTCATACACTTCTATAAAGAAGTCTGTAGGTATGTTGCTTCTGTAGCCACAATAAAGCGCAAGTGTGTGCAGTGAACCATCTGTGATCTTTGTAGTGCTATTCACTATTGTACGGAGCCAGCTTGGCCCAAGTCTGAAGGTTATATTTCCTTAAGGGGGCTTTATCTCTGAAAAAACCCATAAACCTCTCACCTTCTAGACAGAACAGCATATCGTTTGCAGTTGTTAAGGCTGAAGTGAGGAGGGGGGCGTCTAGTTTGTGCAATAGGAAGATCTTAAAATAACTTCAAATTCTTTGCATTTTCAAGAGCAGAAATAGGAGAGATTTGGATATAAAACTCAGTACTGTCATGTAGTTAATGTCTGTCAAGTGGTTTATTTAAAACATAATGCTCACATCAGAGGCATGTGGTGAGCTTGCCTTTTGAGACTTTAGATTTACAGAAAAGTGTGAAGCCAGGGTTCATCTTCCTGAGATATGGAAGTTATCGGGGAGATCAGGTATTTGGCATATCAGATCACCAGCTACTTCAAACCTCACAAAAATATGCTAATGATACCACATGGAGTAAGTAGTTGTATTCTGCAGAAATGGATAAAATGTGCAGAATGGAACTCAGGGTGGAGAGTAGAAAAGGTCTTGTGCCATACTTGTGCCAATCCTATCAAAAAATCCTTGCTTTTCTGGGGAGATACTGCATAAAGACTGAGGAGGTAAATGAACACCTGACTGAATCTAAAGAAGTCTTGTGGGCTTGTAGGCCATCTGGCTGCTTCTGGAGCTGCCTGTGTATTTGCCAGTTTTGCACAGCCTTGGAGCACCTTTTGATTTAGTAATAACTTGTGTGCTCCTAGTATGACTTCCGTGAGTGGGTGGCTGTTAATGAAACAATACCCCGCTTGCCTTAATTGTAAGAGGAAGCGTGATTTCTGTTAAAGTCTACTGCTAATTTATTCACTTACGGAGAGTGAAAGACATTTTGCTAGCACTAGTATTTACAGTTACTGATTTATCCCACACAAATAAGCTTATGAATGATACCTTTTCAACACCTTGTCTCCCACAGTACAAAAGTACAAGCACAGTCTTACCTACAGCTGTTGTCTGAAACATTAATGATACCCCTTTTTTGTCATGTGCAGTCAGCATTTATTTTTTGTTACAAAACTTTACCTTTTTTGCATGAGGCTTTTGTAGAGGTGAGAAAGTAATAGTGATGGCTTTGTATGTTAAATATTTTTTCTGCGGAAGCCACATACAACATGGCAGAGTAAATCCTCTTTCCTAAGCCACTCAAGCAACTGCAATTGAGAGAGCAGCCTTTGATTATGGCTGTCTTGTGTGCTGTAACGAGATAATCCCAGTGATGTATGCAGTTGTTGTGGAAGATGGATTCTGATAACTTTCATAATGATTTCATCCTAAATAATAACCCCCCTCAATTTATTTATTTATTTATTCCCTGAAAAATATATTGGATTTACGCAGGAAGATGTGCTTGATCAGTGTTACGGTACCTGTTGAGCTGTACCATTCAGTGATGTTCTGGCATTTGTGTTAGTAAGTCAAAGCTGAAAGGTATTTGCTGTTCCGGAAATAGATTTTACAGAAATCCAGTCAAAGCCCAGTGAATTACTGCTCATTTTTAAAAGTTTTATTTTCATGATTGGTTAAAAAAAAAAAAAACAAAAAAAAACCAAAAAAAACCAAACAAACAAACAAAAAAACCCACCAAAAAACAGTTTAAGCAAAGACTTACTAGAAGAAAAAGAAACTTGATGCTAACCTGATAACTTGGCCTTTTTTTGTCTTGTGATCCTAATAAATCTACAGGCTTTTCAATGGAAATAGGGCTATTATGATCATGGTTCTTTGACTGTTTGCCTCACTTTCATCTTGGGTCCTGTATTGTTTTATCAACCTCATTTTGTCAGAACATTTACGTCCTAAAATAGATCTCCACCGGAAGTGTTTCCTGTGGTTAATTTTCTGTAGACTTAATCATTTTTTGTAAAAAGCCATGATGAAGTCATTCTAATATTGAGGTTTTTGAATATGCTGAAGTGTCTGGAAGAATATCTTTCTTGCCAGAAGATATAGTAGTTTAGTTGTTTAAAAAGTTCTCAAAAATAAGGGTTTGGAGAAAGAGTGTTTTTCAGAAAAAAACCATGCACAGCACTTTTGTCTATCTTTGACCTTTTACCTTTATTTTTCTTTCCTACTCAAAAGGTCGCTGTTCCCCAAAACTTTAAACTTTTAGTTTGTAGAGGCCACTGTGTGTTCAGATCTTTTTAATTGTGGTTTTATATATTGCAAAACAAAAATCAATAAATAGAATTTACTTAAAAGGAGATGTCAAAAGGCACAAAGGTAGTAAGGACTATGAAGTTAATCACAAAAGCCTACTACCTTTGCTTCAATTTTCAAACACAATGAAGACCATCTCAGTAGCTGAATTGAAAATATATCATCTGTGTTCGTATTTTCACATCATTTGGTTCCATAAAATAATCCTTTTGAAGTAGAATTGCTGATGCAGCTGCTGAGTGGATGCTTCCATATGATCCAAGTTTGTTTTTATAGAAGAAATATTTTTATTTCAGATCAAGGAAAAAATTTTCCAGTTAGAGTACAACTTCAGAAACCACAGGCCTCGATCCTGCAAGAAAGTAGGTATACATTAAATGTTAACAGTGCTATTTGATTGCTTGCCTTAGTTGTTTATTTTAATAGTTATGAAGAACAACTTAGTGTTTCTAGCCTTTTAATCAGTATTTTGATATAACTTCTGAAAAGTGTCAGGCTGTATGAAACTTCTCAAAACACTGGTTTTGGTTTAAACTGTTGATCTCGTTGCTTATGCTGCAGGAATATTTAGGAAGATTTCTATTGCAATGCCTAAATCATAGATGTTTCATATTAAAAAATGCTTTGTTACTGAAAACCCTGCAGATAAAGAAAAAAAAATTTGGATACATGTTATTTCATGACTAATTATTGCTGAATTTTTTGAATATTGCTTTTGTGTATTTGTAAGCCACCTGTGCCTGTCTTGAGGGCAACAGGTATTGTGGTCCCCTGCTAATAGCAATTGACAAGAACTAAGTACTGAATGGATTAGTATTGCTGCTATTTAATATACAGAATAAGTAGTAATAGAAATTACTTTATGCTCAATAATGATCTGCATTCAGATAGCATTTAGAGATAGCTTTATACTAATGATTACAGGTACTTTTGTAGGCAAGTGAAAGCTTGTGATTTTCATAAATTTAGACATTGATTAGCTGGATTCTTGCTGTACCACTGTGTCTGGCTAGTGACTGCTTCTGTACACGGTATTCCAAAAAACATTATTATGTGAGCCAAGTAACAATCTTGAAGAAAAATTATCTTTGGTTAAACAGATTAGTTAGAGATAGGATTACAGTCTTTGCATGAAAGCTTGTATTAAAATTTAGATAAAAGGTATTTGGTGATTGTCGCCATCACCAAACAGAAGCTTAAAACAATAAGTCTTGTTACTACCTGTCCTGTGCACTTCCCCATTTGCCCATATGTACATGTACTTTCTTCCACATATGTGTTCTCTTGATTTCTTGTTAGGTTCATTAGCCTAGTGTAAAGCAATTCACATAAATCTCTTTGAGCTGCCGTTCACTTATAGGTATAATCTTTTAAGCCTGATCATATGATACATCCCTCTGTCTTATGCAGAATGTAAGATAGCTTTAGCTGCAAGTTGCTTAGCTTGATTTCTAGCAGTCTTTATTTTCCATTGGGTTCCTCTTATCCTTATATTTTTGGAACAAGTTCTTATTGATTTGGTGGATAGGTGATATTGCTGGTGCCAGCATAAAGATCATCCTTCTCTTTTCTAGCAAAAGTTGCAAGCAAACATGTAATGTGTTTGCTTCATCCCAGAGCTGTTTCAGATTCTAAGTATATGAAACTGTTAGTACACTGCTTGCTGTTTTTTCAGTTTTTCAAGGTTACTGTACAGCTACAGTACCTGGCTTTTAAAAAGACACAGTTGAATTTTGGAGTAGCATGGTAAAAGTGGACATGCTACTGTACCAATAAATGTGAAGAATTAAAAACCTCAACCAAACAGCCCTACAGCTTGGATTTAACTGAAAGTAAATACTCTGAACCTGGCTATTAACTCATTTTCTTCTGTTGTAAGGTCAGTGAAACAGTGCTGAGAGGTTTTTTATTATTATTATTATTATTTTATTTTTATTTTTTGTATTAAAGATAGAAGTATAAAATCAAGTGTACAGATGAGGGAGAGGAAAGCTCACAGTAGAAGTTAAAATTTAGAATTTAAAGTATAACCTGCTTTATGTATTTGCTATCTACAGGGCCAGCTTTTCAGCAGGTAAAGGACAATATAATTGCTTTTGCATACTGTAGGAATCAAGTTAGTAACTACTTACTGCTTAGGATGTTCATCACCAAGCTGCGTTAAAGCTACAAATTAGAATATACTGGTTTTATCCCAAAAAACTTCAGTGTAGAGAGTGTATGCATATTCTTGAGGGGAAAAGGAGTTACACTTTTGCATTATATTGCTCTTATCCTTTGTTCCCTGTTGTCTGTTACTTCTGTAATTTTATTTGTAGCTTGAAGCTATAGTGTGTTAGCAGACATAAACTTACCCAGAGGTAGAATTAGTGTGGTTTGCTTTCAGTGTTAGAGGGCTTAAGTAAAGACTTGTTGAAACTATATTTGTATGTAACTTTTAAAACCAGGGATTTAGGCATGTGGCTGCCTTTAAGTTCAGGAGTGACAGGAAGCTGAAGCCGTGTCACCCTTTTTAAATTACTTTGGCCTAACGCTTAACTGATTATCATGGTGAGTGAATAGTGAAATAAAGAATGAAAATAATGAATACTTCTAAGGTATTATAGGGGTAATTCAAGGCTATGTATATAGCATAACATAATGTTCATAGAATATTTAACTATTGGAGGAGGATTTGTAAAGCTATTTTTAGTTTTGTCCTGTGTGTAGCAAATGACTAGAGATTAACAAACTGCTAATGACATAGTTGTTCATTTTTAAAACCTTTAAATTTAGAATTCCTTGTCTTACTGTTTAGGTCAGGGGAAGTACACTGTGTACTGTACATAATACATTTCTTGTAATAGGTATATTAAACTTTAGTCGCAGTGTCTTACAGATGTAAAACCTGCTGATGTAGTTACTGTTTTTTAATAGATCAGACTCTGACCATTTCAGAGATAAAAAGCTAGGCTTTCATTGGCTATTATGAATAGAGCATGTTTCCACAAATGAAGAAATGGTGTAATAATTAACAGGCATAATGGATATGTGCATTCAGGTGTCAGTTATATCTTTATGAGTTTTAGCTCCTGTTATCTTTGGTGTAGCTAACCCCCTGTCTATTCATACATAACTGCAGCACAAAAATAGATTTGTTCTGTTGCAGTGGCATTTAGCTAATATGAGTAGCTCAGATTTTTTCATTGGCATTGGTGGGTTTTTAGTACTGTGGTAAGTCACTTTTTGTTATTAACACATTTTTATCATGTCAACACTATATGGGTATCAGGTGTGCTTATAAAATACTTTTTAGGACAAGCACCTGAATATATTCAAAGTACTCCTTAATATTAGTTACAGATCTTAATGTGTATTTATTCTAGTAAGACTGGAATAAGATGGTGTCTTATACCTGTGACAGGTTAGTATTCATCCCTTGTAGAAGAAGGTGAAGATTGAAATGAATAGCTGCTCGCTGTACCAAAGCCCAGTTTGGAAATGACTGATCATTTCATTAATCACTGCATGGTATGCAAGTTCTTAGAAGTGGCATGGGCTTGTGTCAGAATTTGGCTGTTTAGTGTCTTTTGTACTATAGCACACGTGCAGAAGAAAAGTTTAATTCATTTGAACCTTTTATTCACTTATTCACATTTTATTCACAAATGAAAAAGCTATGACTAGACATATACATTTTGAAATGGGAGAAATTATTTAATCTCATCCATAAGGTTTCATTTCTAATGTTCATTTAAAGTAGTGGTGACATAGTCTTTTGGTTATTTGCGTATTATCACTTCAGTTACATGACTTTAAGCCTTTCACAAGTATGGGAATTGTCCTTCAGAAGTTGCATTAGTGTGAGCCTAAATTTATTTAAACATACAATTGCAGATGTTTGGATATAGCAGTCTTCTACGTATTATTTGTTTTTCAGTGAGCATAAAACTGAGTGATAAGATACTGTGTTTTGTAGTTTCTTTGTATTATGACATGATATGTTTAATTTTAGCGTTTGTATATTGCTTTTCCTGTTACACCTGTAATAGACCTCTTGGTCAGTGTTCCAGGATGTTTGTAGTTTTTCCATGTTACTATGAGCTTTATGAATGCAGATTTACTGACCTCTAGTGGGCTGATAGAAAATGCTTGTTAATTTGATAAGGGCTAAATTAAAAATTTACATCTTTTTCAATGCTGTATTTATTTCAGTGCTCTTTTTCTTCTGTTTGCAGCTGGGTGAGCTCTTGAATTTAATTTCTGGAGCTCTGTTTGCTACCTCTGTGGAACTACCTATTGCAGCAACTTCTATTAGCACCACTCCCGGAACACGTAGCTAGGTGTCTGCATTTTAATGAACACTTGGAGCTGTAGCTGAGTATTTTAAAATCATGCTACATAAAACACAAACGGCCTTTTGTGCTGTGTAAGGTGGTCTTATTTTTAATTAGCTAGGAAAGCTAGTAGTTTCTTAGGTATTATGATACTACATAAATGAATTAAAGCAAGTTCTAAATCATCCTCTTAAATTTCACTGACCTCTTAGTGCTTATTAAATAATTATAATTCATCAGCAGTATCTTGAAACCTTCCATATCATGAAATAATCACTTAATAGAGTATTTGCATGCTGAACCAGCATGTAAAATATTTAATTTCTAACAAATTTTAAACTAATTTTAAATAACTCTAGTATTTGTAATAATTTAGTTGAAATTGTAATTTTCTGAGGGAGAAAATCGCTTTCTAACAAGCATTTATTTCACATGAATTAAAATTAAGTACTGAATAGTGAGTTCACATTTGGCTGTTTAATTAGCAATAACAAGTGACAGTAAGTCTGCTCAATAATTAGACTATAATTGAACTTTACTATAATTCTGCATCTGTTATATTTCCAAGTATCAGAGTCAGAAATTAAGCCCTATTGTAAAAGTACATTTTTATGCAAGTTTGACTCAACAAATAGCTTCCCTTTTTTTTCATACGTTCAGTTTTATAGGCTTTAAGTAGTAGTGGTTTTACCAGTTAAATTATTAAATGATCCCTTGAATGTTGGGTATTTTTAAATGGTTAAGAAAAGCCAAATCTATTTTTTGCATTTACTAATGTTTAGTGTCGTGCCTATTGCATTGTCCTGGCTACAGGACATTGTTTAAAGTCAGAATTACACAGCGATCAAAAATGTCAAGAAGACCTCAAATTCATATTTTTGTGGGAGCACCCAGTATTCCAAGCCCACCAGAAGTGTCAGAGCAAAGTAGATCAGCACCTGCTGCTGAAAAATGGAGAGAACTCTATTGTTTGTGTGATACAAATGGTCTTTTTTCTGAAGAAGTCAAAGGTGCTGACTGCTTACTGCTTCAGGCAGAAACAGCAGTGCCTACAAACCATGACAGCTGTCAGCAGTCTGAACAGGGGAGATTAATGTTAGCTAAAGAATATTTGATACCTCTCGAACCTGGGGCAGTAACTTGTACCAGCACACCTAAAAGGATCAAAAGTTGCATTTATTCTGATTGTCAGATACCTACACTTAGGTGCACAGATGAAAATGCAAATCAGGCTGCAGATCCACACCTTCCACAAAAATTTGCAGAATCAGCTAGACAAGATAAGGTATCACACGGCTGTTGTTCACACCTCGCTGAAAGAAAAGGTGGTCATTTGGAAGTTAACAGCTCTGACGTTTCTGATTTGGTTGCCAGTACTAAGCAGATCAGCATACATCTGAGGTCTGTGGGACAAGGTGTTCAATCAGATTGTAGAAATGATTACCATGAATATCTAAGTCAATATTTGGATATGTTCTTCCCTGGAAGTCAAGAGTCAAAACCAAAGGGAGAACCAAGTGACTGTCCAGACTTTGCAATGTCGACAGATACTGAATTTTGTAGTATAATGACTTCAAGTCAGATGGCTGTTTTTGCACAGGATCAGAATGAGATGCAGAAGCGAATCATAAAACTACTGGAAATGGAAGAAGGCAAAAAACCTGACAAAAGGCAGTATGATCACTTCAAACTTGATTCTGATGTTGGAGCATGTCTCAGTGTAGCTGAAAATGAATATAAGGAGGTGTGTACAGGTTTCCCTGAACTTCTCATTTCTGAGGGTGATGGAAAAAATACTCGCTTGGAAGCTGCAAAACAAGAAGGAAATGCTCAGGAAAATATAGAGGAGCTTCACAAACTTAATGTTCCTGCTGAACAACTTGTAAATGAAATCCATATTGAACCATTGAGCTCAGGGATATTGTGCTCTCAAGCAGACAGTTCTCATGAGAGTTCTTCTAAAAGAGCCCACAAGTGTGAAGATTCCTTTCATAATTTTCACTCAGTGTTTAAAAGACACCTGAAATATAAGAGAGCAAAACTTAATTCTTGTCCAGCTGGTCCTGGGATGAGAGTGGATGAAGAGAGGATGACAGAGTTCAAGAAACTTCACAAGAAGTTAACAACACTTAAGAATTGTTGCAGCAAAAATCAAAAGTACAATGTTTTGGTCACAATTGTACATCCTTGTCATATCAAAGAAATACAGGTGAAGACTAGACCAAAATTTTCATGTAAAGTTCCTGTAGCAACAGTTGTAGTTACTGACCAGTCAGAAATTGAGAGAAAAGTGGTGCTGTGGCGTGGTGCTGCATTTTGGTCACTCACTGTGTTTCCTGGGGATATTGTATTGCTTACAGGTGAGAATTGTTATTTGCATCTTTAATATGTGGATCTTTAAAATGCCTGTTTGAAGTAGAACAATATGTAACCATAGCTAAGCATTTTTAGGTCTCTTTCTTGCATTACTTATATCATTCAACAGCACTTTGAATTATCACTCATCCTTCCGGTGGAACATCAACTGTCCTATAGAAGTTTGCCCATCTCTTATGTATAGTCTTTGGTCTGAGAAATATAAAATGCTGTTGTCTGCTAATAATGAAGATTCCTTCAATTAAGTCCTTTGTACTCTTTAACCCAACAGATGCCAAGTTCCCTTTAAGAGAACACATCTTGTGTAAGAGAGCACAGTACTGTAGAATGATATTGTACCTAATTTAGGGCTGGAGTTGGCCAGAACTTGGTATCAGTCTGGCTGTTTAGGTTTTGCAAAATGCAGAAAACCCAAACACAAAACCCTAGAAACCAAACAAAAAATACCCCTCCACAAACAAAAACAACCCCTGTGCCCCACCACAATATAAAATCGTTTGAATACTTTTACAGCTTAAGATGCCTATTGCTTTTTGTTTACAGTTGTTTAAGTGCTTATAGGTGGGTACAAAGGTAGATAAAGAGATTGAAGATAAATTGGGATTTTTCTTTTCTGCTTAGACATTCTTACCTCAAAATACATCAGAAGTGTTTCTGGGTAATCCTACTACTTTATTACTCATTCTGAAACATAGAGCAATAATAATTTACCCAGTACAGTCACCCACTTGACCTGCTATGAGGATATTGAATATTTTGTATGAATTGAAGAATTGCATCAAACTACTGAGAAAATTTATTAACTCATTGTAAATGGTGTTGGTAGATAAAAAAAAATACCACTTTGTTTCCAAGTGCCCTCTTTTGAACTGTCTTTCACACCTGTATGTATGATAGTTCTATAGTCAAGAAAAGTATAACACACTTCAGTATTATTGGTACATGAGTTGATAAGGTTGCTTTTTTCTTGCAGATATAGTAATGTATGAGAATCTTTGGTATGGAGAAATCATGCTGCAATCTACATTTACCAGTCAGTTACTGAATCTGGGGAACTGCTCAGCCCTCAATCCAGAAGAATGTAAGATTATATTGCATAAGTTGCCATGAAAATCACAATAAAATAGCTGTGCTATACAGTTAGTTTATATATTATATTTTATATATAGTACTCGTTTTTGTTGGCAATGTCTCATGCACAGGATAAAATGGGAATGTGAGCAGCTAAGAGGTACAAAACACTAGGACAATGTGACAGGCATACCTGTGGGCATAATGACAACAGATAGGTATGTGGAGCTTATGGTAACGTTGGGTTACTATTCAAAACTGAATTCAGAGAAAACTGATTTTTTTGGGGGTTTTTTTTGACCTAAGAGTGCATAGTTATCCCAGGACTCAGCCATAAGATGTCTGAGATTTCATGAGGATTAATGGTTTTTTGCTAAAAACTGTAGAGGCTTAATGAGTAAGTAGATCCAATCAAGGAAAGTAATTGAGTGAAGGCTATTAAGCCCGAAGTCTTTAAAGATATCTGAGCCATGGAGGGTTGGCTGCTAAGGGAAAATACAGTAGAAATATGACCGTAAACTTGTGTTGTTCTTACTGTCATCTTCTGTCCATTATTGCCAGCTGTTTAAGGCAGGTTTTGAGCTAAAAAGATCAAGAACAGTTATTCTTACCCAGCTGTGATACAAGATCTCTTTCTTATTTTTGGTGTAATTAAAAATGCTGTACTTAGCTTAACTTAGGGATATTATCAAGAGGAGGCAGAGGAAGTACAGTTTAATTTTGGATGAAGTGCTACCTATCTCAAGAATTTTTGCAGTAGAATTGCTGTGAAATGGTTTTGTTTTCATCAGTGTAAATATGCACCACCTGATTACATTTTATATTTCTAAGCTTAAAAAAAAACAAACAAAACAAACAAACAAAAAAAAAACAACAAAAAAAAAACCAAAAAAAAAACCAAGGGGTATCTCTAACGTTGGGGTTGGTTTGTTG